>CM021106.1:363995694-364031098 GCA_007115665.2 Sequoiadendron giganteum | reverse complement strand
TTAATCCTAGGCAGAGAAGATGGATGGAATTCCTCTGCAAGTATGATTTTGAAGTGAAATATATTCAGGGCAAGGAGAATGTAGTGGCAGATGCTCTAAGTCATCACTGTCATGAGTTATTCTTTGTGGCTCTTGAGGTTGATCTAAAAGGTCAGATTCTACTAGCACTTCCTTTGGACAATTGGTTCCAATAGGTGAAGTCAGAGTTGGATTCAGGTAGAGTGCTTGAGGGAAGGTATATTGGTTATACTCTTGAGTTTGATGGAATTTTTCAATGTTTAGGTCGCATATATTTTCCTTCCTTAGAGGGTCTTCATACCCTAATCATGGCTGAGGCACATTGAGCTCCTTATTTGGCTCATCCAAGAGTTAAAAAGATGTATGCAGATCTTCGTTTGTTGTACTTTTGGGTAGGGATAAAGAGGGATATAACAGATTTTGTGGCGAGATGCCTGGAGTGTTAGAGGGTAAAGGTAGAGCACCATCATCCTATAGGTCTTATGTAGCCCAATCTTGTTCTGGAATGGAAATGGGATATTATATCTATTGACTTCATTGTTGGGTTGTCGATGACTGCATGTTGACATGATGCTATCATGGTTATCATTGATAGGTTGGCCAAAGTGGCACATTTCTCCCCTATTCGTTCTTCCTAT
Source organism: Sequoiadendron giganteum (assembly GCA_007115665.2). Classification (NCBI taxonomy): domain Eukaryota; kingdom Viridiplantae; phylum Streptophyta; class Pinopsida; order Cupressales; family Cupressaceae; genus Sequoiadendron; species Sequoiadendron giganteum. Next base: position 364,030,442 of record CM021106.1, on the reverse strand, counting down.
ACTGCATCGTCTGTGGCTAAAATATTCATGGATGATATTGTGAGGCTACACAAAATCCTGCGAAGAATCATTTCTGATAGAGATCCAGTGTTCACTTCTGAATTATGGACCTCATTGTAGCATGCCTTAGGAACACAATTGAACTTCAATTCTTCTTACCATCCAAAAATACATGGTCAGACCAAGAGGGTCAATCAGGTTCTCAAGGACATGCTTTGTATGTAATGGATCAACAGTCTCTATGGGAAGACTATCTACATTTGGTTGAGTTTGCCTACAATAACGGTTACCATAGTTTGATCGGGATGCCACCATTCTAGGCTTTGTATGGTCACCCATGTCAAACACCTTTGAGTTGGGATTGTTTGGAGGATAGGATTCTTCTTGGGATAGATATGTATAGGAAATGGAGCAGCAAGTCATTCACACCAGAGAGCACTTGGTAGCAGCTCAGGATAGGCGGAAGAAATACGCTGATGCTCATAGGGTTGATAGTAAATTTTCAGCGGGTATTCGTGTGTTTCTTCATGTGCATCCATGAAAGAGCCCTATCCATTATGTAAAAGGCTCCAAGTTGGCACCTCATTTTGTGGGTCTGTTTGAGGTTCTAGAGAGGATTAGACCTATTTCTTACTGTTTGGCCTTGCTACCCAGCCTTGCACACATTCATGATGTGTTCCATGTTTCTATTCTTAGGCCTTATTTTCCTAATTTATCTCATGTACTGGATTGGAATGCTCTATAGGTCAAAGATGGGCAGCTCGCACTAGAGCTCGTGGCCGTTCTGCTGCACATGATACTCATGCTCAGGGGGAAAAAGATTGATCAAGTACGGGTCCAATGGGACCCGAATGATGAGACTTTAGTGACATGGGAGGATGCATCCCACATCCAAGCATCTTTTCCTTATTTTTTCTCGCTTCAAGGAGTAAGCCTAGTTTTAGGGGGGAGGATGTAGTGTCTCTCATGTTCTAATACTCTGATATTGCTTTGGTGTGTGTGTGTGCTTCAATGTGATTTATGGTTATGTTTTGATGTATATTTGATACTCTGTCAGACATCTTTTCCGCCATGTGTTGGGCATGGAAAACAGTTATGCTTATTTTCTTATGATAGTTGGACTTATGTGTGGGATACTCATGTTATGATGATGTTACTTTGTGAGTTATTTTGATGATGTGATGCCTAGATTTTGTTTATTTCATTTGATTTGGGTGAAGGAGATGGGGTGGCATCGCTCATCCGCGAGTGCCCTACCTCACCATAACTCTCCTCACAATGTGTTTAAATATGAGTTATATGCATATGTACATGTTGTTTGATGTTTTTTTTTATGCAAGAATGCAGGTACCGAGTGCTGACTCCACCCACAATGTCGAGTATGAGTGCACCCTACATACCCAATGGTTTGATGTGGTTAGGGAGTTGGTAAGAAAGTATCCCCGTCTATGTTAGTGGTTGGTCCAGTGGTTGTTCATGTTGTATATGTACTTCATTCGTGTGGGTATGGTTTTAAATTAAGTCATTTTATTTCATGAGTTTTATAAGTTGCATTTATGGCTTTGTTTAGTGCTTTATGATTTTAAGTTAAATTCTATTTTATGGTGCAAAATATTAATTAATTTAAATGTTCAATGTGGTTAATAATATCAATACTTTGAAAAATTATTGTGTACATTAGCACTTTTATTGTTATTATAAAATGTGAAGCTATCCTTTAATTTAAATCTTTAAATAAATAGATTATTTGTTATGGATTATTTTTAAAATAAAGATAAGGAAATTATTATCATATTTGATTTTATTAGCAAAAGGTGATTTGATAATATATATTGTAAACTTAAATTATAATTAAGTTTAAATTTTTTTTAAATTTGTTTTTGATACGTAAGGATTATATTGTATTTAAATTTTTAGAACCAAAGTACAACTGTCTACATTGCAGGTATTAAACTAATTTCACCAATTCCACCAAGAACCAAAAAAATATCCAGAAAATGTTTGTATTGATCCTCCAAAATACAGGACATAGATTCAAACATTCTATACTTTAAATAGTCTAAATTTAAACCAATCTAACCAGTTCGTGCTTGCATTAATAGAGAAAAACTAGCTGCTAAAATACTAAGAACATACACTACCCTTCACAAAAACTTGTTCAAAAACGTGAAGTCTTCAAACTCCTCCCTCCATTCATTGCTATCAGTCACCATTAACCCAAAACATTTCTTTAAGAAGATGACCACAATCGTTGCTATGGCCTAATGCTTAATCAACCCAGCACCCTGAGGTCCAAGAGGAATGGAAAAATCTTCACCATCTTCATCCTTCACCTTCACCACCTCCGATGCACGTGGAAAACCTCACCCTTCCACCACCACCTGAAGGAGCTCGTCCATATCAACTAGCAGTCCAAGTATGAAAAATTTCCTCATTAAAGTCCTTGCTTCCATCTTCGGGACTAAATTATCCAACAGGGAATCTAGAAAATGAGAAGATATCTGAAAATTATCACACCCATACTTTGTTTCCTCCAGAAAACTCAAACCCAAGATCATTTTAACGGCAACTAACACCAAAGGCTCATAGTTGAGCAAAATTATTTTAAAATATTGGTCTGTGATGAAAAAAAAGGTGGTCAACCTATCCTTAGACTTGAGAAAAATGGGGGTGTCTGCTCCAAACTGAGCTACACTTGCAACGGAAACCTATATCAAAAATTTAGAGGACCGAGCCATTCGGCTCCCAGCAGTAAGCGCTCGACATGATGACAACCAAACTTCAACCACAACACTAAACTTGAACAAATGCCCACAATATTCTATGCAATCCTTAAATGAGTACATCTACCAACCGTCGCCAGCCTCGCCATGTCCTTCTCCTACGTGTGAGTTGTCCGAATGCAAATGAAAACCCACATTCCTTAAACTTTTATTATTTCCTGCATCTCGGGAAGATAAATGATTTGTCTTCCCCGTGCATTCGGCTTATTGATGAGACATGCCAGCTCTCTCCTACCGTCGTGGCTTTCAACTCGTCACTATCTCCCCCATACAACTCCAACGTGGTCGTTCATGCCACCATCCTCTGCCACCTTGGAGGGCGCTCTCCCAACCTCCCACAAAATGTTGTTTAAATTTATTATTATTTAATTATTTATTTTTCAAAGGTCAATTTTATTAAAATGAAATTAAATATTAAAAAGGCATAAATGGGAGTAGTATAATTATGGAAGATGCTTCTTCCGAAAATGGAAAATGGAAGGAATGTTGAGTTAAGTGGAAAATTGCATGGGAAAGCGGTTAGGAAATTTATGGAAAATTTTGAATTGGATTTTTTTTTGAAAAGGGTATATTTCCAAATATTTCTTATTCGAAAAAGCAAGGGAGAGGAAAAAGAAAAATGAAAAAAATTGTCTGCAACTCAAAAAAAACGTTGAAAATTTTCTAAGGATTAAATCCTCTATGTGGTTTTTCATTGAATTGATCAGAGATGATTATATTTTGGTTTTATTGGGATTTTTTTTTGAATCCAAGTTGCTAATGTTTTGAATCTCTAGATTTCGGAAGGTGCAGCTAGCTAGAATCGTGCATATGTACATTTTTTTCGACGTTTCGTGTTATACAAATCTGACTATGAGTTATATGCATATGTACATGTTGTTCAATATTTTGCATTATGTAGGAATGTAAGTATCGGGTGTTGAATCCACCTGCATTGTCGGGTCTTAGTGCACCCTACATACCCAATGGTTTGATGTGGTTAGGGAGTTGGTAAGAAAGTACCCCTGTCTATGTCAGTGGTTGGTCTAGTGGTTGTTCATGTCGTATCCGTACTTTGTTTGTGTGGGTATGGTTATAAATTAAGTCATTTTATTTCATGAGTTTTATAAGTTGTGTTTATGGCTTTGTCTAGTGCTTTATGATTTTAAGTTAAATGCTATTTTATGGTGCAAAATATTAATTAATTTAAATGTTCAATGTGGTTAATAATATCAATACTTTGAAAAATTATTGTGTACATTAGCACTTTTATTATTATTATAAAATGTGAAGCTATCCTTTAATTTAAATCATTAAATAAATTGATTAATTGTTATGGATTATTTTTAAAATAAAGATAAGGAAATTATTATCATATTTGATTTTATTAGCAAAAGGTGATTTAATAATATATATTTTAAACTTAAATTATAATTAAGTTGAAATGTTGTTTAAATTTCTTATTTTTCAAAGGTCAATTTTATTGAAATGAAATTAAGTATTAAAAAGGCATAAATGTGTGTAATTTAATAATGGAAGATGCTTCTTTCGAAAATGGAAAATGGAAGGAATGTTGTGTTAAGTGGCAAATTGCATGGGAAAGCGGTTAGGAAATTTATGGCAAATTTTGACTTGGCTTTTTTTTGAAAAGGGTATATTTCCAAATATTGCTTTTTTTGAAAAAGCAAGGGAGAGGAAAAATAAAAATGAAAAAAATTGTTTGCAACTCAAAAAGAGTGTTGATTTTTTTTTGAGGATTAAATCCTCTATGTGGTTTTTGGTTGAATTTATTGGAGAGGATTAGATTTTGGTTTTATTGGGATTCTTTTTTGAATCTAAGTTGTTGGGGTTTTGAATCTCTAGATTTCAGAAGGTGCAGCTGGCTGGAATCGCGCAACGAGGCATTTTGTCCTCGAATCGAGCTTTTCATAGGACTTCGGGTAATCTCAATTTCATAATTTGATATCTATAAATTTTAGTTTTAAAAATGAGAAAATAATTTCTATTTGAGAAAGAAAATATGTTTTTTGTGTATGTATGGGAAATCCTATTCTCTGTAACTAGATTTACCTGCTTGTAGATTCCTCCTTCCTCTCTGTATTTTATTCTTGATTCTTGTTGTAAATAATCAAAATTCTATTCTCTCGGTCTATTGTATTTTCTTAGTTATAAACCTCTATAATTTCCTTTCCGTCTGAGAATCCTCTTTTCATTCCCCATATTTACCCAATTTGTTCATTCTAGAAATTTTTGCACCTTCTTTGTTGTTGCTATAATTATTTTCATGGGAAATTGGATGGGCACCGTACAGAGAATTGGTGAAATGTTTGATTTTGCAGTCTAAATTATTTTGTTTTTTCTTTTGGTGTTTATATATATTTATGGTGGGGGAAGGATGATAGAGGTGTTGCCTCCCATCACCGCCCCCATATGGGGACGACAATGTGGAGGCAAAGCCTCCACTTCCTCCCCACTCCTTAGTGCGTCCATGGGAAAGGGGGGTACGACTGTTCTTACAGCCGCCCCTCCCCCAATAAGCATATGCCTTGTTCATTTTAAAGCCTGCATATTTGTCATTTTTGTTGCCTGTTAATTCAATGAATTTCAATTTTATTTTATAACGTTCAGATTTATATATATATATATATATATATATATATATATATATATATTAATAAGTGTTTTTAAAGCTGGGTAATTTCTTTTTAAAATTATATTGGTTGGAAATTTATATATATATATATATATATATATGTATATATATGCATATATATGTATATATGTATATATATGCATATATATGTATATATGTATGTGTATATATTATGTTTATTGATGTGCTTTATTTGCAAAAGTATATAGTAGAATTAATAATTATTTATATATGCATATAGTGTATATAGAGGAAATGCGAAAAAATAATGAAAAAGTAGAAATGAGTTTTTATTCTAAAAAAAATTAAAATATGATGAGAAAATACCGATGTTTCAAATTCTGAATGAAAATGTCTTTTTAACTAATCTGTATTAAGAAACAGAAAATAATTATATTTTAAATTATATTGTAGATTTTGATTTCATTATTATTCTAGTCAAGCTGTATTTTGAAATATCAGAATAGTTGTTTAAAAATATATATATATTGTAATTAGTTTTTGAACTTAGTAAATTAATGTATTAAATTTGCTTTTTACTTTAAACTGAATTTTAAAAGATTATTTTTCCACTATCTTAGAAAAATCAAAATGTAAATAAGATTTTAAGAATAATCTGTGTGGAAAAGATTTTTAAATTAGAAAATTAAAATATAGTTAAAGAATTGAAATTAGTGAGTGATTTATAATTGGTTTTTAATAAATTAAGTTAATGTTTTTAATTTTTTTAAAGTTTGTTTTGTTGTGTTTAAATAATCATGTAATTGTCATTATTGTTCTTTAATTAGATTTTTAGGAAGTTTGTAAACTTATATATTTAATAAATGGATTATTTAAAAGTAGGAAGATATTTATTAAATTGATTACTGTATTTGGGTTAAATGGAAGTATTAGTGAATTCTTTATTTTGATTTTATTAGATGAAAATGGTGTTTTGATTGAGACTTGGATGATTTATAATTTAAATTCCTTATAGTTAATGATGTGGTGTTAATTCGTTGAATGTGATATTTTAGTTTGTTCTTGTGTGGAATTAGTGTTATCTCCAGAGATTAGGAAAGTGTGAATGAATTTCTATGGTTGCATCTTTTGGGTTATGCTAATACCATGTGGGAAATTGTGGGTGGTACCTTGTTCTGAGTTAAGGTCCTTTTTGGTTGTGCATTGTGGTACTCGTTTCTTGGTTTTGGTTTTAAGGCAACCATAGGGGAGAGTGGCTCTTCTTGGGGCCAGTGTACAAGTGGTCACCCTTGAAAGGGTTTCCCTAATTAAGTAAAAACCTAATTAATTTACCTAGTGGATTGGGTTAGTTATCACATAACAAGATAAAAATACACCTCACCCCTATCATTAGTGCACCCAAAGGCTAAGGACATGTGGGAAGACTTGGTCGGTAAGGTCACTACCTTGTCTCCACGAAAGGTAGCTGGCTCCGCATGAGTCACCTTATCGGGCGAAACCTTGAAATAGGATGTTTGGTTAACCATAGATGGAGGCAGCTCCTAGATTATAGGTAGTCTGGTAAATCCATGTAAGGCCATGCATTGATACTCTCCCATTGTGCCCCTTTGTTTCCCTTGTTTTTGTGCCTCTGAAGTTGTTTTAGTTGTTCATTTACTATTGATGTTTATGTTGTTTCATGGGCTTGAGTCTTGTGACGTGAGACCTTTATGTTTGAGTTTGTGGCCGAGGGTTCTTTCTTATTGAATCCTTCTAGAGTGTTCCTTCGGGTTCACACGGTTGGGTGGAAATATGCAATGCACCCATTGGGTCCCCAATTGTGATCGTGACGTGGATGCAGTTGCAGTGATCTCAGAGCTCACATGGAGAATGTTATACCTTTGAAGAGTTCTCTTTCATTATTGTACTTATGTATTATGATTGTACCCTGCCCAATGTTATAAGGGAAGTGGCCTTGTAATGTAACTTTGATTTTATATTGTGTTGTATCTATGGAAATATATTCCACATTTGTAATTTTGAACTTTGAAGATGAATATAATAATATGTGATTTATGTTTATGAGTTTATATCTTATTCTTGTTGTTTGAATGTCATAATTATCATGTTTTATTCTCATTTCTTTCTTCCTCTTAGTTAGTATCGTTTATCATTTTTATTTGTTGGGTTCGCCTAAGTAACACACCATGTACTCCATAGGATTAGGTTAATTATTTATGTTATATCTATATTATATAAATGTTCAATGTTGCAATGTGTTATTGTTGTTTTCAAAATAAAATATTTTGTTATTGTTGTAGTTGTCCTATGGGGTTTGCGTGGCGAGGCATTGCAATGGTATTTAATAAAATTATTCATATCATATAAATGAAAATTTACTACTAAACTAGTAGTAAATATAATGATTATGCAATTAATACACAATGTATCAATATACTACCAGTTGACATAAATCAGTGAACAAAAATAGTTAAATAAACTACTAAATGATGGAAATTAACAATCAAAATGACTAAATTTACTAGCAATTAATGGAAATCGATCAATTAAAATGACTAAATATACTACTAATTGATGTCAATTAATAATTAAATTGATTAAATATACTACCAATTGACAAAAAATAATGAATAAATATGACTAAATATATGACCAGTTGATGGAAAAACAATGATTAAAATGATTAAATATACTACCAATGGACAAAAATCAGTTAATAAAAATGACTAAATATACTACCAATGGAAGGAAATCAGTGAATAAAAATGACTAAATATCTACCAATTGATGGAAATTAATGATTACAATGACTAAATAAATGACTACCATGACTAAATAAATGACCAATTAACGACTAAATATAATACCAAATTGATCAATCAAAACAACCAATAAATGACTAAAAATGATCTAGTCATAAATTTGGTCACATTATAAATGACCGACAATAAACTACTTATGGTCAAGTGACCAAGCTTAGTCATTTATATGCAATTTTTAGTATTTTTTTGTCATTTATTATTGTTTTTCTACTAGTGAGAGAAGAATGTTACAATGAGAAATTCATCTCAATGCAACAAAAAAATCCACCACAACATCATCAACACCTTCACAATCTTACTAAAGAATTGTAGACACCTTCTACTCACTACATCAAATAATCTAACACATGAAAGCTCACACTACACTAGTACATAAATTCACACCTTACAACTCTGCAATTCGCATTATTTTCGTTATACCTATTTATCTTAACTTCCCTCAATAACTCAACACTTATTTATACCATCTTCAACCTTGAAAACATTCTCCAAGGTTGGAAATTTACCTCAACCATGAAAATTCAAATTAGGTTGGCAAAAAAACATTCCTACAATGGAAAGGAATGCAGATAGACCATAACACACCTTAGCTAGGACCTAAATCCAATCATATACACTTTTCAATGTTTTCAAAAACACCAAAGCAACTTCACAATTAGTGTAAACACCCAAGGTTAGCCAAACACCATTAACATTTAAGTACATGCTTCCTCAAATCCAAAGGTGACTCATGGAAACCACATAACAATTGAACACAATCTAGAATATTCCACAAACACCCTAAAATCCAACAAATTCCTTTGCAACAACTTTCACTTGAAGAATGTACACACCTAGTACATTCAAACAACTCTGCCATACACTGCAACTGAAAAAATTGAATTCTAGAGTACCAAACCTCAAAAAAATTAATCTAAAGAAAGACACAAACCTTATAAGAACAATTCTAGGTTTGCAAGACCTGAAACCATTCTATGGAGAAATTCAAAGCAAAAATATTTCTCCTAGACACCTCTACAATACAAAATTCACACATCGGTGGACACAACTTCTTCTGCACAATGATCCAACACACCAAATTTTGGATGTAACACCTTTGATTAACATATCCAAACCACACAAGAAGATATTCAATACATAAGAAATGCAAGGCCAAAATAGAACACTACTCTACAACACAAAACACCACTACAAAACATGATTTCCTCTTTTTATTTAAATTTTCTCAAAAGCACTTGGAAACCAAGCACTAGAGACACATCTTCAACACTTCCTCATCACCACCAAGGAAACTACGTCATATCAACTCAAGAATACATCTATAGAAATAATCTTATCGAAGTAACACTAGAGTTTGACACTAGTGGGTTTCTAATGACAACATAATGCAACTAATCAAAGCATTATCAGAGAAAACACCAACTACACATCCTTACAACAAAATCCTTCTCATACAATTGACACCAATGACAACACCAAAGGTTGTTGAAATTAATGACAACACCAACTACACATACTTGCAACATGAAGACTAGGTTTTTTAGTTCTAACAAACAAAAAGAGTCAGCGAGGTTTTCATTTTGAGAAATAAAATGAAGAATGACATGGCTAGTCTATGAACCAAGTTTATTTTTTTATGAATTCGTCCAATGTTAAAATTAAAATTGCTTCTTAAATGTTTTTTCATATGATAAACTACAGTTTCTTTCTTTTATCTACACATTCTCTTTATGCTTCTGAGAAACAATCTTTGTGCTCATTCTCTTTTCTATGCAATTATATTTCTTGTTTCTATTTTAATTTTCTTTCCTTTATCAATTTTTGGTTAAACTCATACCTAATTAAAGACCCAAATTTTATCATATGAGGGAGTTTTACCGTTAAAATCTAGAATAATATTTCTAATCTAATAGTGATCTCTCTAGTCACTCGTTAATTTGTAGTTTTTCACTAGGTGATTTAGGATCATTTATCAGGGAAAATATATGAAAATATATTAATGAACTAATTTTAATGAAAACATCTCTCTATAATTATTTAATACCTCTCAACTCCATCACTCTTAATACCAATAAAGAAACCCATCTTATCTTAGTTTTAGTGTAGTTTCGACCATTCCTATGTGCTTAGTTGAGTTTTATGAACTTTGTTAAATCCTAAGAGGTATTTCACTTAAGTCATACTTTTAGGTCGCTAAAAAATTGTATTTCTTCTTTAAAAAAAATAAAAAATAGTAATAAATATTAGAGATCCATTGAATTACAAACATTTAGACAATTATATTATTTTGGTTTCCAAGATGTGAACACATATAATACATGTGAAGGGGATTAATCAAGAGTGATATAGAATTGTATTTCATTTATACATTACATGTTCATGCCTATGCTAATCCACTCATGTTTAGGTCGAGAAGGTATAATTATGGATACTATTAGAAAATGGATAGTTAGCTCCTATTTTTTACTCCTATATTTATATATAATTGTCCTACCAATGATATATCAAGGATAATCATCCTTAATAGTGTAGATCCTATAGGATAATAGGAATTTAACTATACTATCAATTTTCCCAAGTTTTTCCTCTCCTTTTTCATGAACTCTTATTTATATTTATAATCACTTTTCTTTCTTTCCCTAATTTTGAGTAATGACTCTAAAGTCAAGGTTTGGAATATTTAAGAACTAAAAAAGTAATATTTGTCCTTTGTGGTGTGTTTTCTATTTGTTAAGGTTTGGTGGCACTATTGTGGGTGTGTGTTTATTGAGATTTTCTCCTAGTTCTCATATTGTGAATGTGATGCACTTTAATATTCATATGCATATGTGTGGTTTTTTATATGATCTTGTGGTGGTGTGTTGGTGGCTTTCATTATGTCATAAAATTTTATTTTCTTGAGGTTTCATGATTTATCCTAGATGTATTAGAGTAATTTTTATGTCTTATTCATCATCTAATCACCATGTCTTAACCATAATATTGATTATACTTGAATTTTTGATATACCAAAGTTGGTTTCTAATCTAATTTTCTTATTATACTATATTTTTAATAATTTGAATAATTGATTGCATTTTTTTTTATTTTTTTATAATTGAAAATCATTGTTTTGATTATTTTGAATAATTGTATTTGATTGGTATATAATTCAACATAACACCAAAAAAATGATCAAAGAATCAAATATCAAAAGAGTGTAAAGTTGAGAATTCAAAGAAAAGACAATGAATGATACAACTTCATGAAACTAAGAAATTGAACTCCATAGATGAAGATATATCATCTTTTCAAATTTAATTAGATCATGCAACATTTATTCAAGGTATGGAAAAGAATAATTTGGAGAAACAAAGGGAAAAATTTAAAACTTCATGTAGTTAAGAAATTGAATCACAATACTATAACTCCACTCAAATTGAAATATTTATGTAAATAGTATTCACTAATCCAACCAAAAATACAAAGGAAGATAGAAGGACCTTGAAGTGGTATTATTTTAGACTAGTGATGATCCTACACATATTCTAGAGAGTTGTGCAAGGTTAATTTTAGATTTTATATGGAAATCGTAGGAGCATCATATTTGGTTAGCATATTGTATAGTCAAATAATTTTGCATTAGAAGTTTAAAACTAACATATATTTTATTGGTTAATTAGGATGCATAAAAAAAGGGGTGTTCAATATATATGGAACTTATTTTAGGTTAGACATGTAAAATTCAAGCATGATGGTGTAGGAGCATGCATTTAAAGAGTCGTGGAATGAGAATGGATGAAATATACTTTGGATAGTGCAAAGTTGATAGATGAAACACCAATTATACAATAGTGTTTGACTATAATCGGTCTAGGTAATGAAGTAAAGTCTATTTCATAAATTTTTTGGTTGGTAGAAAATAATAGCATTATAAATACGAAGATTTTTTCACATTGAAAAAGTGATTTACATATATCACTTTGATTGATCCAAAAAAATATTTCACTTACCTACACATATCACTTTGATAGATCATGTATGTTTTGGATCATGTGTTACACCTACATATTCTTCTCTTTATATAGTTGTAAGAATGTTGGTCCATGCCTTGGTGTCATTCTAAATTATTATATTTTCAACATGATCTACCTTATGGTTTGCTATAAATTATATAGATATATTGGCATCTTTTCATATTTTTATAGTCAAGAAGGACCTCATACAATCCAAAATAACAATATTTTTTTGTAACTTTGAGCTAAGCCTATAATTGGTGATAATCTAAAAGAGAAAAATTAATTAAAATTTTGGGTTTTCCTTCAATACACATAGTTTTAATGTTATGTTGGCACAATCTTATCCCCTCAAATAATTTATCTAACTCAACCTAATTATGTGTGTATGGGTGGAGTATCTTAGATACAACTCAAATGAGATTACCTTTGTCATTTTTTACTATAGAACCAACCCATGTTAGAATTCAATTACCTTTGCAAGCCCCACCCACATTTTTTTAATCTTCCAAAAGGAGGTTCCAATTTTAAATTTGGTTGAAATATTCTCATAAATTTTTATTTCAATTTTATTTTGTAAAGAATTAAATGGGATGTCCCTATCATTAAAGATTCATCAATTTCTTTATTTTCATAAATTATAACTCATCTTAAATGGGCTAGCCTTCCATATTCTATCTCAAGTGGAATTAAAAAAAAGCATATTCCAAATTGATAAATAGAGATAAGAGATATTGTGAGAGGGAATTAGACCATTCTAACTCACAACAATTCTAATTCTAGAACTTAGAAGAATATTACTAGTTGAGTAATAGGTAATTGGAATATTATTTAGTAGACATGCATAGTAGAAACCTAGATAGATATGTAAAGACAAATGTGTGAAGTCTATTCAAGGTATTTGTTTCTTAGTATTTATCTCCAATACACATCAAGATTTTCATACATGTTCTAGATTAACTTGGTTAAGAAATTATGATTCCATTTTAATAAGACTTTAACTCATGAGCCATAAAGACCTTTAGGAAGACATATAGTGTCCCATTTAATAAGAGGAATACACTTAATTTCATTCAAACCACCCCATAATAATTTCTTTATTGTTTTATCTAAATATTGAGAGATATTTAAGAGGATAAATAAACAAGAAATCACATAGATTATAATTTATTAGATCATAGCTTTAAGCATAATTAATATTCTTCCATCCAATTTCAAACAATTTCATTTCCATGAAGTAGAATTTTTTTGGCAAGCACTAATGTTTTCCTTCCATAGATTAGTATGTAGATCCCCTTTAAAGAGAGGAATACTACGGTACTTGCAATGTAGGGAACTTGTTGAAAATAAAAATTATCCAACAGTAATATTTTTTTTAGATATTGGAGTGTGAAATAAAAATATACTTTATTTCTAAGTTTTAATTATCTATCTTGAGGCTAAAGTATAACCAACCAACTTATCTTTGATGATAGATAATATTCTATGAGGCACACCCTTTCATAAATGTAAGTGCCATTGGTGAAGTAATATTTTTTGATTAGAGAATTATGTATAATTTAAACCCCACTCCATACTTGAAAACATTCTTTAGCCTTAACTACATAGCCCAAAGCCTTTGCCTTGAACATAAAAAGGAAAGGGGATAAATAATCCACTTGACACAATCCTCTAGATACCTCAAATAAGACACATAGATAAATATTAATCAATATAGAGAAAAATGTGTGGATATATAATTGAAGATCCAATCTTGAGCTAGTTCATTCTAAAACCAAATTTACAAATCACCATCATAAAAAAGGGTAAAACACTCTATCATGTGCCCTATTTACATCCAAATTTAGTATTATATTTTTTCTTTGAGCATTTGATCAAATAAATAGCTTCATGAGCTATTATAATACCATAAAAAATTCTTTGACAAGGAGTGAAATTTTGTTTTCTTTTGTGATATAAGCTTGGGGAGAATTCCTTTCAATCAATTTTTAATGAACTTCAAAATAATTTTATATATTATATTGTAGATATAAATAGGGAAAAAGTTAGTATAAGTGTTGTAATATTATTTCCTTGAAATGAGAAAAATATTTGCAACATTTAGATGTCTAATAAATTTATTAAATATTCTTGAATCTTCAACAATATTATGGATTTTCATGATAATAATAAACCAACACTTTCGATATAATGTATTGTAGAAGCATTCATCCCTAAATCTTTATTTGGGGGAATTTAGAAAGTTACACATCTAACTTCTTCCAACATGATTGGTGCCATGAGAAAGGAATTATTGTATGTTGAAACCACACAAGGAGTATTTTTAATTGTTGATATTTCAAATACATATGTACCATCCTCAAACACCAATATATTTTTTGGTGAATAAATTGTGTTTAGATATCCATGAGGATATCTAAAATGCCACCATATTCTACAATTATTGATTCAATTATATTTTGTTCTAATGTAAATTTTGAAGCATTATGAATAAATTTTATATTTAAACTTTCCTCTTCAAGCCATGTCTCCCTAGAATTTCATTTCTAGAAGATCTTTTCCCTCACAAAAACCTCAATGTTCTACCAATAAATATTTTTGTTTCAGTTAATATTCTTGAAACATTCCCTTATGTATAACTTTTTGATTAATATCTTCTAGGTTTAATTCAATTCACTACTTGTCATGAAAAGCATTTTTGAAATTGGTCTACTCCAATCCCTCAATTATTTATTTAGAATTCAATTTTTTGAAAATAAAAGTATTTTAGAACCCTTTTGTGTAACAATTACTGTCATCAAATATTTGATTAACTCCAAACCATTACCATTTCTAAACCACTTTAATTTAAAATTGAAAGGGAAAATCTATGAGGGATGACCTCCACTAATGGAAAGCATGCTCAAGAAGTGGTTTGACCCAGAGATGGGACAATAAATGAAATAAAAAATTGTGCACGTGTGAGACAACATGGATTATGTAATAATCTATCCAATCTTTCAATTATATTATAAAAATGGACTTGTGATTGGTCCATGTATAAAACTTATTTTTGGTCACTATGTCCATTAGGTGTTTGTCACCAATAAACAATTCAAAATCACTTATATGATTGGGATATGTGAGAAAGACAACTAATCTTTTCACAACATGATAATATTACATTGAAATCCCACCAAGAATGCACTTTTGATTTGCTACTAGATGCAAAAATATTACAATTGAACCCCGAACTAGAGATTTATGCACTATCTTAACCATTCCATATGTATTAATAATGTTGAAAGAAATATCCAATACCATAATATCAATAGATATCACAAAATAATTATAAGAGGTAATCATAGGTTGAATAAACACCTTACTTGGTTTCCAAAAGGTCCCAATTCCTTGAAAACCACCAAATGATTTCATAAAGATGCCATCCCACCCTTGATAATGGCTGAGAAATATATGTACATCTATTGTGCTTAGTTTAGTTTCATAAAAATTGAAGATATTGACCAGCATTATTTCTATATGGTTCTAGGTCATGCAACTCTTGTTAGCGGAAGAATCCCCTAACATTTTAGGAGGAAACATTCATTTCCCTTTTAGGGAGGGGATTTATCCCATATATCTCAATAGATAATGATTAATTCTAAGTTATCCTTCATATAGAGTGCATTCATCTCCTTTTTTATTAGTTTTTATCCCCCTCTTCCTCCAAGAATCAATATTGGCCTTCAAAATTTTAGCTGCAAACAAGCTAGTACACCTTACATTTATGATTCATCACTTATCATTTAATTTAAAACTTAGTTCTACACTTATTTAGTCTTCTTCCTCTAGAGGATCTACACCACAAAGTGTCTCATTAAAATGAACAAATGAAATACTATTACATACCTTCCTAGTTTATAAAGGGTCTAGTTCATCAATAGTGGGTAACTGGACTAGACCAAGAAACAATTTTTTGGTCTTTTTAACCTAGATTTATTTCCATTTTTAGGGTTGACCCCTAAGGTAATATTTTATGAAATATGAGTGGTTACCACTTTTTAGATAAAATAATTTATTCTCTTTATCCTTAATTGATTGCACCCATTCTCCATTCAACAAACATAAAGTTAAGGTCTTTGAAATTTTGAGCATTATGACCACACATAATCAAGCATACAATCTTGAATTCTTCACAAATAATTCCTCATCAATTGAGACAAGTTCCCCAAGTAATTTCTAATAATGGAAGACACATCCATTAACCAAAATTCCATAGGTTATACAAGTGAGTCCAGATTAGAGAATATGTTGGTCCAAATTTTAGAGGATTAAGATTTAGACACTATTTTTGAATAAATAAATGCACCTCACCAATAATCCATCTATTTTTGTTTAATATATTATCTCTCATATCTTTATATTCAGAGGTTGCAATAGAAAACCTTTTGGGATGAAATGAATCATTAGTGATCTAGAATTGTTTGGCTCAGTAGGTTGGTACCAACAAAGAAAAAAATTAATGTGTGATCACAAAGAAAGGAATTGGCATCAACAACAATTGAAACATCAATTATAATTTTGACAAATACAAAAATAGCCTCATCAATCTTCTAAAAAAAATATAGATTCCTATTTGGTGTGGATGAGTGTACAAATCAAAAACATTGGAAGTGAGCTATTATAGTAATATAATAAGAAATACTATTTATATATATTTTTAATATACATAATTGATTATATTTATGAATTCATAAATATCATATATATAATTTTATGATGTTGATTATAAGTTTCTGGATTAATACCATGAATGAAGTTCCTTACAATGAGCTCAAGGAAGCTACTTTGGATTTATTTAATTTTTTTAAAAAAAAAATTATTTTATTTTATTTACACAAGACTTATTTTATAGTTTTATTTTTTGTTAAATCTATGTTGGTTATGTATTACTTTTATGTATAATATCATGCTACTATAAAACACCTCTTAGCCTAATAAGATAACAAAATTACTAATTATCTTAAATTAGACTATAAATTTATGTAAATTATATACTCATGAATTAAATTATAAAGTAGACAAAATATATTCTAAATCATAAATTAAATTTAGATTAAACTTATGTAAATTATTAAAAGTTTTATTATAAATTTACAAATTAAATTATCAAATAAAAAATTTAAACTAAGTTAAATTACTAAAGTTTAAATTATTGATGAAAAAAAATCAGACACAATTTGATCCAAAAATTTTAGCAATAATTTAAATTGGATATCAATATTTGAAAAGTAAAAATGAATATATGACAAACATGTAAACCTATGAAAATTCCTATGTGCAAACCTTTTCCTAACTCATCCCTATGCACCTCACATGCTACACATCCTCCCCAAAAATTAAATTGTAATTGAAGCTTCACAACCATTTGTTTGATATTATAAGACTCCTTATAAGTTCACTAAGAGTGACACCCTAAGAGACAAAAAATAGTGAAGCACTTTTAGCCTTTATGGCAATTGGAACCCATTTCATTAAATTAGATCTAGGAAATCTACCACGATTGCATGAGAGTCAAATTCTTAGTCTCAAAATCTTTCAAAATAAAAATAGAAATTAATTAAGAAGCTCAATTTTAATAAATATGCATGAGAGTCAAATTTAAAGTTGTAAATGTCTAGTGAAGTGTTCAAATAGAGTTAGTTCATTCAAAACACAAATGAATGAAGAAGCCTAGTTTTAAAAAACATGCATGCGAGTCAAATTCTCAACCTCAAGTGCCTAGTGACATGTTCAAATAGACCTAATTCACTCAAAAATTAATATTTCAAGAAATTATAGTGAAAATGAATCTACGGTTCCCTAATATCCCTAACACAATAATCTAAACAAAGAAAAAAATTAAGTCATTCCACCCATGACTCAAGATTTTAGGAAATGAGTGAGTACAATAGTGACCAAGTGGTATGAAGCAAATCACAAGTCCAAAATTCCTAGCTTTGAGCTATAAGTATATTTTCAAATCCAATCCTATTCAATGGATAGCATTCCATTTTAGAATTTGAAGCAGTTACTCTTGTGTAAAAAGAAAAAGTTTGCAAAATAAAGCTTAAGTAGGGGAGAGGGGTTATTAGTGACATAGGTTCACATAGTGGGGACAAAAGTAGCCCCCCATGGGCCCCACAATAGAGCATCACAACATCCAATTGTAAAACAATTTTTATCCATTAAGGCAACAAGAGTAGTCAAATCATTGTACCATAAAAAATTGTATTAGAATAAGTTTATATTTGTCCCAAACAAAAATAGTTATTCATAGTATTACATGTCAAAGAATATTCAAAGCACATTTGACACCATAAACATACAAGCCATATTTCTTATGAATGGCTTGTAGCATTAAAACATGCAGCCAAAATATGAAATTAGTAATAACCCACACACCCCTTAAATATCATCACTTACATTACATCACCACCAATATTTTCATAGATCTAATACCACAAGAACTACTAAGAGCCAATACTTTCCCATCACCAAATCCAATTGAACCCACCCCTATCCCACTCTGCAAGAAACACAACACTCAAAGGAAAACCAATCATTCAGATGTGTCCCATTGGTCAAATCCTAATGCATGACTATTGGTTCATTCTCCTCTTTTTCCACCTATAACCAACAAAACAATGGTATTAAAGCCACCAAAATCACTTGAGAAGAAAACAAACATTGCATGTCATAAATACATACAAACTCTACAATCGAAGGAACTAAAACAAATTTTCAAATTTGAAAAAGGGGGATAGAAATTAAAGACTCCACACCAAACTAACATTGAACATATAAAGAGATTTACAAATTCAAAAATGCATTACTCAATCTTTTGAAATTTCCATTTAGCACGTCTCAATTTCATATTCATTTTTATATTTTCTTAGAGGTGGATGAAGAAAGAGGAGAATAAACAACACACTATCAAGTTATGGGTATTATACTGCTACTAATTCTTTATGCCTACAAATTCCAATATATTGTCTGGTACACAAATGTTTTTCACAATACTGTAAATATTTGGGGTTCCACCTTGATATTGTTTACCTTGATTTTTTCATTTATATTCTTTATGTTAGAATGAAAATATGTTGTATGCGATGTAAATTTTTGTCACAATAACCTGTAACTCAATATCTAGTGTTTCAACTTACACTATTTATGAATGTCAAGTCATTTTAGTTCAATTTATGGGTTTCTTTTATGTTCTATATGCTTGGGAATATAGATCAGTTCTATGCACTATAAATGTATATCACCCACTAACCTGTAACTTAATATCTAGGGTTTCAACTTGCATTATTTATGAATGTCAAGTCATTTCAATTGAATTTTTGGGTATTTTTTATGTTCTATATGCCTAGGTATATAGATCAGTTCTATGCATTGTAAATGTTTGTCACCCACTACTCTATGACTCAATAGTTGGGGTTTCAACTTATACTATTTATGGATGTCAATACATTTTTGTTCCTTACAATGTGATTGTTACACCCTATTCTTTATGCCTTGCACTACTAATATGATTGGTCAATATAACTTGTAACTCATTATCCGAGGTTTCAAATTATATTGTTTATGAATGTCAATGCATATCTAATTAAAAAAAATGTGATTGTTTCACCCAATATGCTCTAAGTGCATAACATCAACTTCTTTTAGTTCAATTCCAATTTTTCATTTATATTTTATATGCCTAGGAATTCCAATATGTTCTATGTTGTGTATATGTTTCTCACACAAACTCGTAACTCAATATTAGGGGTTTTGACTTATACTATTAATGAATGTCAATGCATTTCAGTTCTTTACAATGTTAATTCCAATTTGTTGAAGTGCATAAGACCAACTCCTTTCAATTCAATCCAAACTATTCTAAACTTTTCCAACTCAAAAAAAGTAGTAAGATCAAATATAAATCAAATAGTTACCAAATTTTAAATTATAAACTGCCAACACACACAATAAAGAAAAAAATATGTTCATGCATCACTTTGAGTTTAAGGGTTTTCATTGATGGTTGCTATCATTGTTTGAAACATGTTTCCTAATGTGTGTAGGTGCAATATAAAGTTGATATGAGGACCAATTCAATAAATAAGAGAACCACGACAAGGTGGCCTACAAGTAAAAGAGGGTTTACATTCCCCCCTGAAGAACTAAAAGTAGGGTATGTGCAGGATCATGATGGGCCAAAAAGTGGCAATGGAAAAAAAATCACATTTTGGATCGACTCAAAAGCGCATAAATGCCGAGTTGACTTTTTTTAGGTTCGCGTGTCAGTACATTGCTCCAAAGCAATGCCCAAACCTAATTTTTCAAATCGAATATCCGATTTGAAAAGCCTATATAAATAAAAAACCCGATTGTTAAAAGTCATTTCACACAATTTCGATGCAGGCACACAGGGAGAAGAAGAAATCCGATATCCAATTTCATGAGAAATCCAATTTGAAAGGTAAGTTTTTGGTTTTTTTTTATGTTTTAATCAATTTTTCAATTAGATTCTTATAATTTTAAGTAGTTTTTACGATTTTTTTTCAAAAGTAGGGTTTTTTATTGATTTTTATTAAAAACTAGAGTTTACAATGAATTTTTATTAAAAGTTAATGTTTTTAAATGGATTTTGATTAAAAACTAGTGTTGTTGATGTATTTTTATGAAGAAATAGAGTTTGTTATGGATTTTTGTGAAAAAGTAGGGTTTTTTTGGATTTTTATTAAAAACTAGGGTTTTTTTAGAATAATTTCATTTATATTGTGTAATTTTAATTAGATTAATTGGTTTTTAACTTTAATCAGGTATTATGGCTGGGAATGAAAATGCACAAATGCAAAACGATCCACCACCTCCATAGCCAAATGCTCCACCACCTCCACAACCACTAATTGAAGACTTAATTCATGAAAAATTGGGGCAATTGAGGGGCATTTGTGAAGTTTATAAGACAATCCCTCAATTGAGAGATATGAAAAACACATTGAAGGAAATAATTAAAAATATAGAAAGCCTCTCCACCCAACATAATGCCTTTCATTCATGGTGAGAAGACATGAAGGAATATTATGCATGTGGATTGTCTTACGATGATGTGAAAGATCTCCAAATAACCAAAGCCCAAATAACCTCTTTATTCGTTAACTCTCGCATCGGTTTTCTAGTGAATGTTAATAAAACAAAAAATTCTATAAAATGGTGCATGAATAGGGACATTGTAAATAAATTTTGGGATTGTTGGTGTATGGTTTTTGATAAACCACCAAACAAGAATTTTGATATACCATTTTACTTTATTAAAAAATTATATGCTGAGTTTTTGTTAGGGCATCTTGTCAATTACTTTGAAATTAAACCCTTCCAAGGCGTCGGTGGAGGTATGCCCCAGGATAGACTAGGGTCAGTTAGAGTAGTCCCACGCCCAAATTTTCCCCTTCTTCCCCTTCATCCACCACCTCCAGTATATCATCCAGAGATTATCTAGGATGCAGCCACACAAACTATTCATGCTATTCACTCTTTGAGTGGTCATTTGGTTTTGCATGCTTCTACAGTAGCTCAGCCACATTCTGGTGATGTTGGCGAAGGCTCAAGTGCTGCTGCATCATCCTCCTTAGGTACACATATTTTTATGCCACATACTTGCACTATGTGCCACTAGATATGCGTGGGTCCTCTTGTACAACCCGTTGAGAATCCCTTGGACACTTATGATTATGACCTCCATGATGTGGACATTATAGATCAGTCATAGGGGAGTGGAGTGCACCCTACAAAGTCCTCTCCTGCTAGAGAGGGGGATGTTGGAATAGTGACACAGATAAGATTTAAGTTATAAATTCATAACTTGCATTTGTTTTTAAATGAATACTAATAAGAGATAGTATCAAGTACTAATATTTATTTACATGGTCTATTTAATAGTTGATGTCTGAGGAGGAGTTCACACGGGTGACTAATAGCACCCTTAGGGCCATTTCATTTGGCTTGGACACACACAGAGTATATATTTTTGCACTCACTCATTTACATTTTTTATTATATAATTGCTTGTCATTTGAATTGTCATTAATGAAATTATATAATAACTTATATGCTTATCTTATTTTCCTCTTGTAGGAAATACCTAGTGTGAGTGAGGTGCAGCCTCATCTAGACTATGGAGGCACAAATTTAGATAAGGGGAAGGTGATTGAACTCAAATTGGATTGAATTAAGATTTTTAAGATCTTATATTGATTATACATACATCGACATAGATTGGTAGTTTCATATGTACTTATCATTTTTATGTACAAGCGATTGTGAGCTATACATCATTGTTGACAAGTGACACACCGCCTAAAGGAGTAGGTATTGGAACACCTCAAGGAGTAGGTGTTGAAACACCTCAAGGAGGAGGTGTCAAAACACTTGAAGGAGATAAAAAAAAAGATCAACCTAAAGAGGTATGTTTTTATTTTATTTTGTGTTTGGTAAATATGTTCCTGTTACCAATAATCGTATGCTAACTTGGATCAATTTTATTTTTTTGTTCACATATATAGATTGACATTTCAAAAATTGGTTTGGTATATTCTAGGACTCCTGACCCTTTGAAGAGATGTATATTTCAGGTAATCAAGATTTCAATTTTATAGTTCAATTAAAATTCAATATATATTGATTTTGATGTTAATTATTCGATTTTAGATTATATAGTATAACTAATCTCAATTGTGGTTTGATTTTTTCTTATGCAACTACCTTCAGAACCAATGAGTGCTTCAAAGAGGATCCATTTTGATGATCCACTAGTAGTTTAGGATGGATAGACATTTTGGCATATAAATTTTGAATACATATTGAGATGGCATATGCCACATTTTGTAATACTTTGTTTGAGTTGGCATCGACGCCATTTTTGTATATGGACATACACTTGATTATTGGATAATTTGATATATAGAAGTTGACGATCGAAATTTAATTTGTTCCTCATGTGCATGATTAAACTCTTTGAAATTTTTATCTTGAGAAATGGTTAAATATCAATGTACAATAGCATAAAAAATAATGGTTATATTATATAGTTTATATTTATATTGCTGATTACATTGCATTACACATCTTTCAAACTCAAATAATTACTTCACATTGCATAACTAACAACTAGATGTTCATAGATGAAAAAAATTCAATTACAATATAGTTTTTACAAAGTCAACCTAAGCAGTTATGCAATTACTTCACATTGCATAACTAAAAACTATGAGAAGTTGTCAATTGCATTTTCTTGTCATGGAATTCTATGAGACCACATTTATTTGAAGATTTTTTTCAAATAGTCCATTGTCTTGTCTATGCTACCACATTTTTCATACATGTCTACCAAATATTTTTATCAAACAGTTTATTTTTCATATATTTTTCATAGCGATCACATTAAGTTGTAATAAATTAAACGATAGCCTATGGCTATTTAATTTATACTCATTTGATTTAAATGGATGAGGCTGACCTTCCTTGATATTATTTTGTAATTTATTATTTTCAAGAGAGGCCGACCTCCTTGAAGATTCACCTTATATTTTATAAATAAAAGGTGGTGTTTGTTCATTTTCTCAATCAAGTTCATTCAACATAATTCACATTCCAAGCAGAAGTTCACACTTGAGTAACAACGCTTCATCTTGTAGCAGCAGGCTAATTTCAAGGAGAAGCATATTCAATTGTATCTTTGCATCTAGGAGATGTGCTATTATTCATTGTATCAAATTTAGCCATGAGGTGCACCTGAGTTGTAAGCAGATTTTTGCTCTTATTCCTTCATTATATAAGAGACATATTTGCTGGGTTTTTCTCCCTCAAGAAGAGGGTTTTCCCAAGGTATCTTGTTGTGTTTATTGTCTTATGTGTTGCATTTTTTGAGTGCTTTCAATTGTATTATCTGATCATTAAAACACTAACATGGTGTCAAAGCGGTTTTGGAAAATATCGTGATCAGATTTGTTACTGCAGCGATACCTCTATTCCCTTTTTTTTGTCTATCTCTATCTTAGTCAAGATGGTGAATGGTCTTAAAATTGAGGATAGACTTGAAGGAGAATCAAAATTCACTTCATGGAGATTCAAAATTATGCTCACTTTGGAGGAAAACGAATTGGTTGAGTGTGGAGAGAAAAGTTTTTGAACCTACGGATGAGGAAGAGAAAGTTCAATGGAGGAAGAAAGATATCAAGGTGAAGAAGATGTTAGTTGATTTCATGAAGGACCATATTGTTCCTATCATCTCTAAGTTGAAGATAGTGAGAAAAATGCTTAAGAATTTGGAGGAGATGTATGAGATCAACAAGACAAGTCGTGCTCTAGCCTTGAAGCAACAACTTCATCATGTTAAGATGTTGGAAGGATAATTTGTCATCACCTACTTCATTAAGATTTCCGAACTGAGAGATCAACTCTGTACCATGGGTCATATTGTTGATGACAAGGATTTGACTGTGTTGGTTCTTAATGGACCATCTACAATAACCTCTCTCAGTTTTTTCTATCTCAGAGGCATTTTCCCGTGGTGATGAGTTTTCAGTTGAGGGAAAAGTTGTCAAATGCAAGCAGTGTAAAGTTGCAAAGTGGTGCAACTTTCATTCTCCAACTCGTGTGAACAAATATATTGTTCCAACACATCCAAATGGGTACGTTTACACTAGGTATGGTCCTCTTTTTCACCCAAATACGCTGAATCACTTTGAGCTAAATTGGACCGACGATTTCTCTTAAGAGTCCAAAGTGCTAATGTAATACCCCTCCATTTTTCCCTTTTGATCGAACAATGTTCTTCCCCTTTATGCTTTGTTTTCATAAGTACTTTGACTATGGTACTCAGCTACTATTTGATCGCTAGCTATAAAGCGATGTGAATGTTATATTTTGATGTGATGGTAATTTATTCTGATGTTATCATTATGGCATGCTTTGAATTAGCTTTGTGGATATTTGAATTAATGATGCTTTATGCTTTTGATTAAATTATTGATGTTAGATTCGCTAGTTAGTTACACTGTATTGGTGAAGGGGACGGGGTTGCACCACTCGCTTGCAAGTGCCCCACAATTCCGCGATTCCCTCTTCATGATGTGTTTTATTATGATATATATACATGTTCGATATACTCTTTTTTCGCAGGTTAACAGGTACAGGACATCGACTCCACCTGGCTTCATAGGTTTGAGTGTGTCCATTGCCCAATGACATTCGATTGGGAGATAGTAGCTAAGTTTTCCATGCCAAGTCATCACCTTAGTCATAAGTGTGTCATCGGTTTTAAGTCGGGTTAAGTGCCTTAATATTGTTTTCATTTCACTTTGATTTATTTGCATGTTATAAAGGTAAATACATGGCTTATGTAGTTAAGTTTTTGATTAAATTAATCTGGTTATAATGTTTGAAATGTTATTTTATTTATTAATTAATTTAATTTAATTAATAAAATAATTTAATCTTGGATTAGATTTATTTTATTGATTAATTAAATTAATTGTGTTGAATTGAATTAAGTTATTCATTTTGAAATTAATAGATATTTTGTTTGAAATTGGAAAATAAAAAAAACGGTTTTAAATTTCATTTTTTGAAAAATTTCAATGCAAAAAGAAATTTAGGATATTTTCTATTTTGTTTTGAAAATTTTATTATGGTGGTTGAATAGATATTTCATTTTTTTTCTATTATTAGGATTTTTGGATGAAGTTTTTGGGAGGATGAAAAATTGAAATTAAGGAGGAGGAAGGAATTTTTGGTTTGGTTTTGGATTTGGGGAAGCTAGTTGGATTTCTTGGAGGAGCTGGAATCAAAAGAAGAATTCAGAGCACCATTGACAACCTTTCAAGCTTTTGGAAAACCATGTTTTCTTGCTATTAAATTAGTTTTGATTTTGAAAGGTTTCACAATTTTTATTATGCTGTTTGAAAATATTTAAACTCTATTTGATTTGCAAGAAAAACCCATGTTCAAATCTTGCTTCAAAACTTTGAAACCTCAGTTTAGAAATAAAGTTCTTCGAAAAAAATTGTAATTTGGCTGTAAATGGTTCATTTATAGAATTTATTTGCTCAATTGAACTTCTAATTCTATTAAATTTGGATAAAAATATATATATGCATATATATATCTATGTTGGAAAAAATAAATATATATTTATATATGTTTATGTGTTTGTTGATTTTGTTTTTGGGAAATAAAACCCTATTAAAAAAAAAAGAAAAAAAAACGGATTTTAAAAGTCTGCAGGTTTTATTCTAATTTTTTTTTTTATAAATATTTTTTAAAAAATCCAAATTTTGTGGGGGTTGGGGGCTCAACCCACAACCGCCCCCATGGGAGGCGTTGTGGGAAGCTGCGCCTAGTGTGACCCATGCGGTGGCTTAGCACCGCCGCCACCAATAGTGGTGGTCGACTATGCTAAGCACAACCGTGCCACCATCAATGGTGGTCGGATGTGCATAGCATAGCCGCCGCCCCAACCCTAACCGCGCACATCCCTAGAAACATGCCCTAAATTTATTGGAGTTTGACTTTTTATATATAAATATATATATATATATATATATATAATTTTATATTATATTAATATAATATTGAAATATATATATTGTTTTATATTATATTAATATAATATTAAGTAATTAAATATATATGTATTTACTATATATAAATATATAATATATATATATATATATGTATATATAACATGTGGATATATACATATTATGTATATATATGTATATTATTTTATATATAGATTTATATATAGTTGAATTTATTAATTTTAATATATATATATATTAAAAGGTGGATTTGATAATGGCATGTTTAGATGTAATTGAGAAATTTTAAATCAATATGCAAGAGTCGAATTAATGAATTTATTTTAAAAATAATATATTCGAAAGAATAAATATTTGGTTTTTTTTTTTTTAAAGAACATGTTTAATAGATAAGATTAATTGATTTTAAAATGATTTATTTTGCAAAGGATCAATAGTTATTTTTAAATGATATGTTCTGAATCGTAAAAGTAAATGTTTATCTTATTATTATTTAAGAGCAATTAGGGAATTAAATATCTGGTTAATTTTTATCCTTTGTCTGAAAGAGACATAATTTAAGTAGTTTTATTGAGGCAATAAACTATTGATTTTTATTAAAGGAAGTGGATTTAGGAAATCCAAAGTAGATTTAATTCCTGTAAATTGCTCTTTTAAATGTAATTCCTTTTGTTATCGCTTTGGGGGAAACTGATTAGAAGGGTTGTTAAGTCTTCCAGATGGGGTTTTCATTTAATTGGGGTTGTCATATTATGTTAGTCAACCTTTGGTTTTGCCTTGGGTAGTGCATATTATTGTATCCAGTTTTTTACCAGATTATCACAAACAAGATTGTGTTGCCTTATGTTTTTGGATGGGGATATAATATCCTTAGATCATACTCTTGTACCCTTGGGTTGTGGAGTTGTTCCATGTGTTTTCTTAGAGGAGTGGCTTGCAATGAGGGCCGACACACAAAGCGGTGCCAAGATAACTCATTGTGGGTTAGTTAATCTAGTGATAACATAAATAAACTTATTAGAGGAAGGGGTAGTATCAAACACTTAACAAAGATAATTGTGCCTCGCTCATGGACGCAAGGGCTTGTATGGACTTGGGATGGGATGAGAAGGCCTAGAATGGAAAGATCATTATCTTGTCTCTACGAGAGATAATTGATTCCACATTGGTTTGCATGAGGGGCCAGAAGTCGTTAGAGGTTTCCAGGATATCTCGAGAAGGGTGCCGGGACCTAGGAAGACTTACCAGGATAACCCAGGTAACATTGTGATGACACTTCTCTTAAGTCAAAAGTATGTAGGTATCAGTGATGCAATTATTTAATTAACTTTGGAAGCAGTGTAACCATGGTGTTAGTGATGTGTTTGTATTTGATTCATTTCAGTTATGTTTTAGCTTGTGTCTAGAGGTAGATGGTCTTGTCTAGTAATCCTTGTTACTATCTCCTAGCATGGGGGGTGGGCCTTCGGGTACCACTTGGTTGGGTGGAACGTGCACCTTACTCCATTGGGGGTTTTCTTCTTGTTCGTGTTGACGATATTTCCAGTTGGAGAGCTCGTGGGATCCAGTTACTCTTTATGCTTCTATTTCATTTCAGTTAAATCTTGTAATTTATTACCCCTCATTTGTTATCAAGGTGGAAGATGTAATATGTAATCATGCTTATTGGATTTACCTCATTCAGGGAATGAGAGATGTTATCTTAATGTTAAATTATTTTCTATTAAATCCTATGGTATCTCTTATTGTTTGATGTAATTTATCATGTATGAAATGTATGTGTTCTTAATTTCTTTAGTAAATAAATGTTATCGTTTCAATTCATGTTTTTTGTTTGGGTCTTAAAGTAAACTTAGTCTCGTAACCTTAGGGGTTGTTGGAAATGGGTAGTGAACTTGCATGTTAATTATACAAAAAAATAAAAATAAATTAGTACATTTGAGTAGTTAATTGCAACTTCCTCTAGGGTTGCATGGTAGGGTGTTATAGTTAAAAGGCAACAATCTTTGACAGACTGTTACTCAAAAATCGTGATTCTTACAAACTCTCCATCTGAGGATATGGGATCATGTTGGGACCATCTGCAATAATCTCTCTAGATTTTTTCTATCTCGACGGTGTTTTCCCGTGGTGATGAGTTTTCAGTTGAGGGAAAAGTTGCCAGATGCAAGCAGTGTAAAGTTGCAAAGTGGTGCAACTTTCATTCTCCAACTCGTACGACCAAACAGACTGTTCCAACACATCCGGATGGGTATGTTTACACTAGGTACAACCCTCTTTTGCACCCAAATATGCCGAATCACTCTGAGCTACATTGGATCGATGATTTCCCTTAAGAGTCGAAAGTGCTAAAAGGCAACAATCTTTGACGGGCTGTTACTCGAAAACCGTTATGCTTATAGACTCTTTGTCTGAGGGTATGGGATCATGTTGGGATCATCTACAATAACCTCTCTCAGTTTTTTTCTATCTCAGAGGCATTTTATGAGTTTTCAGTTGAGGGAAAAGTTGCCAGATGCAAGCAGTGTAAATTTGCAAAGTGGTGCAACTTTCATTCTCCAACTCGTATGACCAAAAAAATTGTTCCAACACATCTGGATGGGTATGTTTATGCTAGGTATGGTCCTCTTTTGCACCCAAATATGTCGAATCACTCCGAGCTACATTGGACCGGCGATTTCCCTTAAGAGTCCAAAGTGCTAAAAGGCAGCAATATTTGACAGACTGTTACTCAAAAACCGCGATGCTTACAGAATCTCCATCTAAGGATATGGGATTGTGTTGGGACCATCTACAATGACCTCTCTTAGTTTTTTCTATCTCGGAGGCATTTTCCCGTGGTGATGAGTTTTTCGTTGAGGGAAAAGTTGCCAAATGCAAGTAGTGTAAAGTTGCAAAGTGGTGCAACTTTCATTCTCCAACTCATATAGCCAAATGGATTGTTCCAACATGTCCGGATGGATATGTTTATGCTAGGGATGGTCCTTTATTTCACCCAAATACACCAAATCACTTTGAGCTACATTGGACCGGCGATTTCCCTTAAGAGTCTAAGGTGCTAAAAGGACATACCATCTATTGTATGGTCTGTAGCTTGATGGTATAGCCATGGTAGATGTTATTAGGACTATATAAGTTGAATATGTGGGTTTAAAGAGCTAGAAAGGTCTGTAGTTGAGTTGGTGAGTTGCCATGCATGGCAAAAATGAGTGAAATTAGGTGAAAAATGGTGGTTACAACATGCTAATGTCAATGAAATGTGGGGGCATAAATATTTAAGGTTGGATCAAGCTTCTACAAGTTCTAATAGACATGTTTGATGAGTTTATAGGGTGTGGCAAGGTTTGGGGAGTGAAGTTTCACCCAAGTTTGGTTTTGACGATCAAATTGGAGTTTAAATCATCTTTAATTATAATTGTGTTGTTTAAAGCCACCTAGCTCTTGCATCAAAAAATATTACCCAATCAACTTGAACATCATGCACACTCAAATTACTTATTTCTACTTTTCTAGATCAAAGAATCAATTACATGGGAAATGAAATTCACATGAACTTTTTATATTTTTATTTTTGGAAAAATTGGCAAGCCACTGTAACTTATTATATATAAATAGGAGATATTACAAAACCTGGTTCAAATGAGCATACAAATAGGAAAGAACCAGGAAGAAAACCTCTGGTTGTAGCTCGATTAAGTACAAAAAGCTCTTTACATTTTAAACATACCCTTTATACAATTCTAGACATTTGACCCGTATTTCAAAAAACATCACTAGATATAGATTATGCCTATACACAGTTACGACCTTGTTACATTGTTTCACATTTCAAAATTATAATTTTACAAAATTTTCCTATTGGAGGCATTTAGGGCATAGTCTTCCACAAGAGTAGTATGTTGACGTTCTGGAGTGACAAGCACCTGTTCAAACCATCAAGGTAGCAGTTAAACTACATACAATACAAAAGATGCTTAGAATAACCAATCTATATTATTGTAATTTTTTGCATACCTCTCCGAAAGGACCAGAGCTACCTATTGTTGTAGCAGGTGCATGATCAATCATGCCAGGAATATTGCAAAATTTGTCAAATGATAAATCTATATTGTCATAACAAAAAAGATGCTTAGAATAACCAATCTGTATTATTCTAAATGACCTAATTGATGATGAGATGGTAATGCAAACTATAAAAGACGCTTTGAATAACCAATCTATATTATTGTAATCTGTTCCGTACCTCTCTAAAAGGATCAAAGCTGGATATTGTTGCAGTAGGTCCATGATCAATCATTCCAAAAATATCACTATTAAAGACACCTGCATTGATTTTAGTATGCAAAATATCAGTATTAAATAAAGAACACTAATGAACTTAAGCATAATGAACCTAAGCATTGTACCTTCCATTCTTGAATATGCTATTCAAGTGTGCTTGAAGGGTCATCTCTGTGCTTAAGAGTATCCAATATTGCTTCATGACCAACATTACTAAGTGTCCATAGTTGTTTTTTCTTCGGTTTGGCATGATGGTTCAACAACTTAACATTTGTTTCTATAACAAGATGTGAATACATGAGAATGGTTTTGTTTTTCTCATAGTCTTCAAATGTAGGTATGCCATTCTTTCTAATTATGTATGTTCGCAACCAAGTTCCTGCAACCACAAATGAACCTGTAGGATAGATGAACCCATCATCATCTTCCATCGATTGTGTTAGCTTGTGCTTTACCTGCACACATCGAGCCAACCAATATTCTGATCTCTCTTCATTCCCCTATGATGCAACAACTGCAAAAACATGTCCTAGCTGTAGTAGATCTAAAATCCAATCGTAATCAAGTGAAATTTCCATTGTGTCAGTTGTCATCGATATAGTTTGAGATAAAGGAGTTAGATATTGTGGAACCCATGTATCCACCCACTCACTTGACTCGCATTGATCCCACTCACATTGAATACAACTTTGACAAAAACAAACCAACTGTCGTGTCCAAATGGTTCATGTGCTTGCATCTGAGCTTCAAAACAAATGCATCTTTGAAGAATATTTGATTTTATGACAATCTAGTCTTCCTCCCACTGTACCCTCCTCAACCAACCAAAATAATATGTGCACTATTGAATCAAGTGTCCCTCCTTGTGACAATGTTGAACTAAACCAATCAACAATAGAATGTGCATCACTGAATTTTTCTCCTAAAATATTCAATTTCTCCTTAACTAGAGCTCTCTTTACACATGCACTTGCTCCATCATGCTCCCCTTTCCCATGCCCAACTTCAAAAAAAATCCAAATATTAGGTACACCCCTCTCTACATGCTTTCTACTCAACCAATGAAACATACGAGCATTCTTGAACTGACTCGTGTAGTTATCTGACCAAATGAGATGTCAGCCCAGTGCTATATCATGCTCCTACAAGAACTCAAAAAAATTCTCGAAATAATGTTGGACATACTCGGACGAGTGAGATCTATCATCACTCATATAAAAATGATACTCTCTGATTATCTTTTGATCCTCCTCTATACTATTAGTTGCATGTTTAAATGTTATGTGGACAAAAATAGCAATATAAATGTAATTGTAATACTGAGATTGAACCTCATTTTGTGGTTGCAATGTGTAGTTTTCTGCAAAATCAACCACTAATATAATAGTGGCAATCATAAAAGAGTCCTTACATATCTTGAATTTTTGATCCAACCACTGAGACCTATGACTATGCCTTGCATACTTGTAGAAAAGATTGTCCTTAAAATCTAAAATAAAATCAGCAACACTGCATTCTTTTGTAACCAACTCGCATCTAGAACCTTCATCTCCACTCTGCAAAGTATATTTGACTGTCTCATATCTCTTTTTCTCAACAAGATTCTTTCCAAATTCATGTTCAGAACCCTCATGAAAACATTGAACAAAATTTGACAAGCCACCACATTGTGAGCACTTCGCATTTAAACAATCATTTCTATACAACAATGAACCATCATCTCTAGAACATAAAAATAGATCTATCAAGTCCCTTGATGATTTCGGAAGAAGCATTGAACCACACTCCTACAACATTTCATTAGTATGTAAAGTAGAACAGATATAGCATAATAGTTCATGGTACATTGAAAAATCCACATGGTATTTGCAACAACAATTATTACGAATCTTAAGAGGCACACAATAAAATGGCTTCAAACCTTCAAAATTCCTTTGCGAGATTTCCATATTTGGATGTGTTTCAATAGATTTGTTGAACAACAATGTTTGGCTTGATTCCAAGAAATGTTTGGGATGCAGTGTACGGTCTCAATTTCCAATTCTTAACTTTAAAACATACTTTGCATTGGGTGATACTCTAGAGTTATCATGCCAAAATTGTTGAATTACCTGCTTACATTACCGGTTAGCTTCTTATCAACACATGGAAGCCTCCTGGAAAAAGACCATTTATCATTTTGAAGAGGATCATCTATTCTTTCTCTTCTTGCAAGTGCTCTATCCAAATTTTTATGATTTATGTCAAAATAAATACAAGTTTGTCTCATAAAGCGAGCCTTTTTCAATTGATGGATTACTAGGGCGGTTGTAATGACTCTCTGAGCAGCTCTGTTATATTTTTCCTTGTTATTTTTTCTAATAGACTTGAGAGCATTAAAAATATTTTTGACCATAATAGAATTTTTTTTCGATCTTCTTGTTCACATGAATCTTCAATTTGGCTAGCAAAGGTCTCATCTTTTGCATCTTTAGCAATTGTACAAATACTTGGCATTGCTTGGTCAATGTCTTATCGCTAAAATATTGGTTGAAAAGTTTTCTAGCCCCCAACCGAATAGTTTGTGTTGACCTCTTGCCTTCAAAATTGTTTATAATGTTATCATCAATTTTAACTAACCATTTAGGGGTCCTGGAAGGTCTTGAGTTTGGAATATGTCATTCTTCAACACAAGGTTCTTCATTTCTCACGTAATCTGGTGAAACATAATTTACACTTGCTTCAATATTATGTTCAACATCTTCATTTCCAACATTTTCACCTTGAAAATTTTCAATATCAATTTGAATAATTTCATTCCCAATTTCAATATCATGTTCAACATCTTCAATTCCAACATTTTCACCTTGAACATTTTCATTATCAATTTCAATATTTCCTTCCAAATTTGAGTATCATGTTCAAAATCTTCAATTCCGACAATTTCACCTTGAACATTTTCAATATCAATTTGACCATTTTCATTCCCAATTTCAATATCATGTTCTGCATTTTCACCTTGAACATATTCAATTTCCTCTTCACTTGAAAGACCACAGGGCTCAGGCTCACCAATATTTAACATACCTTGTCTTTTCTTCCTATGACCTTCTCTATCTCTTTGTCTATATTCTGATATTTGTTCTTTTGTAAGCTTTCTCTTACGCTTTTTCTTCCAATGACTTCTTCTCCTCATTATACCTCATAAAAGATGCTAAAAAATCATTCCTTATGACAAATTTGAGTACAAGATGCTCCAAAAAGTTGATCTTTGTCTCTTCCTATCTAAAACCGCGCATTTGTCGCTTGCACAGTGTTGCAAACATAATGTAGGGTCCGTTGGAATGCACAAAAATGACCCACATGGGGTTTTTCTATGGCCCACAAATCCGATATCTGATCCAATCAGATATCTGATATAGAAAACATTTTAAAATGTTTTGCAACGGTAAGATTCTAGCTCTACACATTGGAGTTTCACAAATTGGATATTCGATTCAAATCGGATATCCGATTTGTGCCCACATAGACCTAAGCGTTAATGTTAGAGAGTGGAAGAGTGGTAGATTGAGAGAGGGAGAGGGAGAGGGAGAGAGGGAGAGTGGGATAGGGTTAGAGGGAGATTGGGAGGGAGAGAGGGAGAGTGGGATAGAGTGAGAGGGAGAGTGGGAGAGGGATAAAGG
>CM021106.1:363919710-363983858 GCA_007115665.2 Sequoiadendron giganteum | reverse complement strand
TCTCCCCCTCTCCCCCTCTCCCCATCCATCTCTATCTCCATCTCTCCCACTATCTCTTTCTCCCCCTCTCCCTCTCCCCCCCTCTCTCCCTCTTTCTCTCCCACTCCGTCTCCCTCCCTCTCTCCCTATTTCTCTCCCACTCTCTCTTTCTCCACCTCTCCCTCTCCCTCCCTTTCTCCCACTCTCACTCTCTCTTTCTCCCCTCTCCCCTCTCCCTCCTCCTATCTCTTTCTCCCTCTCCCCCTCTCCCACTCTACCACTCTCTCCAAATCTCTCTCCCTCTCCCTCCTCCCTCCTCTCTACCATCTGTCCCACTATCTCTTTCTCCACCTCTCTCCCTCTCCTCTTTCTCTCCCTCTCTCCTCTCTGCTACCACTCCCTTCCTCTCTCCCTACATATTTTCACTAGTCCTTCTCAGCTCTCCCTCTCTCCCAATCCTCTTTCTCCCCACTCTCCCTCTCCTCTCCTCTTCCCATGCTCCTCTCCCCTCCCACTCTCTCTTTCTCCTCCTCACCCTCTCTCCTCCACTCTCTTCTCCCTCTCCTTCTCCCTACTCTCCCTCTCTTTCTCCTCTCCCCCTCTCTCCTCCCTCTCTATCTCCCTCTCTCCCACCTATCCTCTTCCCCCCTCTCCTCTCTATCTCCACCTCCCATATCTCTTTCTCCCCTCTCCTCTCCTCCCTCTCTCTCACTCTTTCTCTCCCTCTCTCTTTCTCCCCTCTCCCCTCTCTCCCACTCTCCCCTCTCTCCCTCCCTCTCTATCTCCATCTCCCACTATCCCTTTCTCCCCTTCTCCTTCTCCCTCTGTCCCTCCCTCTTTATCTCCCACTCTCTCTTTCTCCCACTCTCCCCCCTCTCTCTCCTTCTCTATCTCCATCTCTCCCACTATCTATTTCTACCTCTCTCCCTCTCCCTCCTTCTCTCCATCTCTCTCCCTCTTTCTCTCCCACCCTCTCTTTCTCCCATTCTCTCTTTCTCTCCCACTCTCCCTCTACCTCTCTCTCTCTCACACTCACACACTCACATCTATCTCCTCTACTATAAGGGTACAGGTGAGAGATTTAGAATTAGGATAGAGGGTATAGACAAAGAGGGAGAAAATAAATCTATTAAAAACACCATATTTCATATAACGTGTGCAAATTTTGAAGAAGTAGAGATGTTACCATTTTGGCAAGAAATAATATGCTCATGTTATAAAGTGCTCATGTTATAACGTGAGTGTGTTTTTTCTTCCACTAAAAATGGTAAAATAATTCAATATACCTATGATTTCAAGGCCCAAATTTTGCATATTCTCCTGGTTCTACATGTGCTTCAACAAAAAGTAGCTTTTTCATGATGTTGTGAAGTGTACAAGCATGTTTTTCACATTCCACCACCTTTTCCATGATATTTCTACCACCTTTTCATGAAATAGTAGAGTTTCCACATTGAAAGACATATAATATCAATTCAAGTTTGAATTCCATTTAAAAATGATATACAATTGAAGTTTGGAGGGGAACAAGATTTTTAAAAAGTCAAATTGTTGTGGAGTTTGAAGAAAGAAGAAGCTAAGGCTACATAATTGGGTTGAACTCCTCCATTTGAAAGTATGTTTTTTTAGGTATGTGAAGTCTTTACACATTTTCTTTCATTCTATTATGGCTTGCTTTCATTTTTGTTATTTTGCATATTCCATGCTGATCATTGTTTGTTTGTCATTATAACCTTAGGTTGTCAATGCACATTTTAAATTACACAATTATATACACTTGCCAATTACCATTTTAAACCTGATGCAGAGCATCTACCAGGATCCAAAAATCATCAAGGGTACTTCTGACCCTAACTTAAATTGAAGAAGATCAACCAACAAAATCAATTATCTTTTCATCAAAATCCTTCAATTTCACTTGATTTCATATTTCCACAAAACATTAGAACTTGGCTTCAACTATTTGTCAGACTCAAAAATAGATTAACCATAATAAAATTGATTTTAAAATAGCATAAACCTGATTAGAAACTCATACCATTTCAATTCGTTCATTATTCACTAATTGAAGAACTCAATGTTGCAACATACATGGAAAAATAACAACAAATCATGGAAGGTAACTACCAACCTTTATCTAGAAATCCAAGACACTATATTCAACATGTTATTGATTGAAATAAACCAAATACGCATTCCAAATATCTCACCAAAATTCATCCTTTGAGCATGCTCCCCCTATCAGTATTCCAAACCCATGGTGCAGGGGCACCTACAACCATGTTTAAAAATATACTTTGGTGACAGTTTGTCTTAAGGTATTTGGGTGAGTTCAAGAGTTTTTAGATGCTTTTTCATATATTTTATTGAAAATAAGGTCTAAATAGACCAATATTTCATGTATTTAGGGATTTTGTGAGTTTGGTGATCAAATGTGCAAGTATGCACTCTTGCTTCAGAAAATTGTCAATTTTGCCAATAATCTTTGAAGGAAAATTATTCAAATTGTAAATGGAAGTGCAAGAAAAGAGTCTAGAAGTTGTATTAGGGATAAAATAAAGGTTTTTGAGTGGTCTTAGGTGTCTTGGAAAACAAAGTTGCATAATGTTTCTTATTTAGCAAAAGTTGTCAATGCTAGCAATTTTTAAGACAAATGAAGGTCTTGGTAGTTAATAGGTTGGTTATGGACATGGATCAATTGGATATGGGCCCAAAATTATATTTAAAAACCTGGTATGGCCTCATTAAATAGGTTGGTGGAGTTTGAATAAGAAATAAACTTGCATTTACACTATTTTTCTAAAGATCTCACTTCTTTTTGTGTGTTTGCAGACCCTGTACGGGCTATACAGGCTTAGTAATGGTGTGAAATTGAAATTCTTCCATAAATGAGTGTTACTAATTTCATTTGGCTCCCTTTGAAGAGGTTTTCATTAAACTTTGTGCTTGGAATTCATAAATTTCTAGAAACCAGGTTCTTGGACAGTCAAGGGTTTGAGGGAGATTTAATGTCTTAGATGGCATCCCACCTATTGTGATCTATGTGAATTAGTGGGGCGACCATGTAGGATGTACTTAGGATTTTCTTGGGAGTATAGAAGAAGTTTAAATTTCCTCATGAATGATGCTGGTTTAAGGGGAAATACCCTTTTTTCTCATAGAAAACAATGGTGTAGACCTAAGAAAGAGGGATGCAACATTGTCAGAGGGCAAATGAGGGTTCCTTAAGCTTGGGGGGACCTATACAGAGGTTTCTGGGTAGTTGGTTTGAATTGGGAAGTTGTGAAATGTAGAGTTTCAATAAGGAGGCCTAAAAAATCTTGTTTCCTAGGTTCTAGAGAGGGTTTTGAAACTTCTTGAATTGATAATTCTCATTCAATGGTGCTCCCACACCATGTATGCTTCCACAGTTTCTATACATATATATGACATAAGTTGAAATTTTCTATGATTTTCCATGCTTCCATTTTGAGCCTATCTTGCAATCATGGCATGCCACATTACCACATTTCTTTAAGGCATTCTAGATTGAAAAAAATCATGTCACTTTTGTCTATGCTAGGTTAACTCTTGTACAGGATGATTGTAAGTATTCTTTATGAAGCCTTGAATGAAACATATTTTGATTAACTTGAATGGATACATTTTTTAGGAACTAATATTCATCTCATTACCATGCTACAGATAAAATTATCCACCATGTCGAAGAAAAAGACAAAGAGGAAACTAACAGACGAAGAGAACAAAACCTTAAAAGAAAAGGAGAGAGTTCGGGTGGCGGCATATCGTGAAAAGAAGAAATTGGAAATGATTGAGGAAAACAAGAAAAATGAAGAGGAACCTCAACTATCAAAAATAGAGAAGGGATTAGTAACACAAAAGGCATGGATATGAAAGCATCATCGTAAGACAAATTCAGATACCATAGTTGGAGACACACCCTCTACGACAAGTGAATATGAAGGGACACCATTAAGCACAAGAAAATATGGAGAGACACCATCTACCGCAAGTGAATATGGACGAACACCATCTACTGAAAGTGAATATGGAGGGACACCATCTACCACAAGTGAATATTTTTGGACACCATCAAACACATCTTGATTTGAGAGTACATCATCACTTGGATTTGAAAAAGAAGGTATGCCATCATCCCCACGTGAACCTCAAGGTATGTCTTCTTCTCCACCCTCAATCGAAGGTACGCAATCTACCCCACCTCAATTAAATATTGATGAAATTCCCAATGTTGAGATGTATGTACCTAGGAGAACACCACCTAGAATTTTGCGTAGAAATCCAAAGTATTTGATTAATATTGATGATGAGATTTTGTAGCACATGGAAGGTAAGATTTCAACATGCACTTGTAGAAGATATGCTGATAAGATTTGGAAATGATTCTTTGAAAGGCTAAATGAGACCACAAGATGTCAACTATTTGTTGAAATGATGTGGGGTGTAAAGTATAAGAACATCATGAAGACTCTTGGGTTGAGAACATCGAATACATCGAGTGAAGACACTATTGTGAAGAATATAATGGATGATTATGAGAGTGTGGGCAAGACCTCATGCTCAAAGGATAATAATGTCACCCGACGTGTCATTACATCGAATTTGGTAAGCTGTCAAACAAAGAGAGCTCGTCTCATTAGAAAGATGAGTGAACAAATGAGAATTAGTAGAAAAACTTTATCAAGAGCCATTCAAAGGCGACAAAGAATTGAGGGAACTGATTCAAATGAATTATATGAATTCTCAGGGAGACTGTCACAAAAATATAAAGAAGTTTTCAAAGCCTTCAGAACACTAATTGAAGAGTATTGGAAGAATAACACAAGGCCATCTCCGAATCAAAGGGATGTGGTAAGAAGGAGAATCGGTAGTCGGAATCATGAGCCACATCCAAAGCATTTTTTGGATATGACTCAAACCCAATTTTTTCATAAATTTGAAAATGATTATCCTCAAATTAGTATTTCTCAAAGATTTTTGAAATGCTTAAGCCTTTTTATGTCAAGATAAATCACACACGCACTACTTGTTGTTGTAGACTACATATTGAATTCTCTAACCATTATTTATCATTCTATATGTTTAGATTTGCATACTAACGATGTTTTGCAGGATTGTGGAATAGAAGCCCCACCAAAATCTTCAAGAGAGTTCTTATAAAAAAAATTTATGTGAAATAGAGGATGGCCAGATATTCTACAGGATAACATGCTTGGATGGTTCATGTGAGCATTGCAGTGGCTTCCAACGTATGCCAGTATGTCAACATATGGAAAGCACAAATGAGGTGGGATAGAAACTAGTAGAGTTCAGGAAGTAAATAGTGGCATATTCTACAAAAGATGGGTCTCAAGCAAAAATGTGTGATTTGGTTATTGAAAAGATTTTAGTGTACCAGTTTATGTCTATGTTTTGTGACAATATATTGTCTGAGTATGCAATGCATACCCATTAGCCCGATGGTTGGACACGCAATTCAAGCTATGCAAGGACACCTTTCTAGTTGGCAAGATAGTATTGGTGGTTGACTTTGTAGAGAACTACACTCTACAACCACAATGTGAGGTGCAGTCAAAATATTACAACTCCACACAAGTTTCGATATTTGTGCACATAGCATTCATTCATGCACTTGGTAGTATAGATGACCAAAGGAAAGTATTGAGGGAGTACCACTTTTACATTAGTGATGATCACACACATTCTCCAGAGTTCGTGCAAGGTTGCTTCCAGATGTTCTAAACTGGTTTGGCTTAGAGGGGCATAGAATGCGATCGACATATAATATGGTCAGATAACTATGCAACACATTTAAAAAACTCATGCATGTTCTACTGGCTGTACAGGATGCATGTCATTATAGGTGTTCAACATATGTGGAAATTTTGTGAGGCCAGACATGGAAAGGGGGAGCATGATGGTGCAGGAGCATGCGTAAAAAGAGAATTAGCATGAGAAGAGTTAAAATATAAAGATAGTGCAAAGTTGACAGATGCAAAATCAATCGTCAAGTGGTGTAATGCTTCGATGGGTCCAAGTAATGAAGGTACATATTTAGTTCATAGATTTTTTTGGTTGATGGATGATACTAATATTGCACCATATGAGGACTATTGTACACTAACAGGATCGAGTGAGGTACACACTTTACTTAGCTCAAATGTAGGTTCATGGAGTATCGATACTCAAAAGATGACATGCTTTTGTTCTTCATGTACAATGCAAGATTGGAATGATTGTGAATCAGGGGAGTGGGTTGACAAATGGTTGACAAGTTATCTTAGCCCACTTCACATGTATCGCCCTCCGATGATATTGGAACTGACAAAGATGGAATCATCGGTCGACTTTGACCAAATATAAGATCTAGTTCAACTAGGTGATATATCTATTTGCTTAGTTGTTGAAATTCCATACCATTATCTTACCTTGTACTGTATTCGTAATGTTAACTAATTTCAAGATATTTATTGCACATATCAATGTAGGGCATGTTTATGCAATTATTGCATATGATGACAATGAAGAGGGAACAAAATATTACTTGTGTCATTATGTTGAGGCCAAAAATAAATTGAAGGCCCTAGTTATAGATGGAGAAAACATCGAATACTCTACAGGCTCAGTTGTGGTTACTGGAACGTGGCTAAGAAGGTACCCACATTTGAGTGTTAAGCATTGGTTATTTTAGGACTTTGACACGCATTGTAAGATTATTCATTACTCAAACCTTATCATGGCATCCAATGTTCATTTTACCAAATATGGGGGAAGACCTTTGAGCAAGACCTTGTGGAAGGTCCGTGAGTTTGACCATGAGGTAATACTTGACACAATAAAGAGTAGAGAAGACCTGGATGGTTCATTGGATTAATTTGTAAGTATATGCACATCGATTCTTATTAATTTATACTTGTATGCACATTAATTTGTTTGATTCCAATGCTATCATCTTCTTTTAATTTGCCTATTTTTAAGTAACCTACTAAAAAGTGATTGGTGTCCCCTTGCAAAAACCGTAGATATATGAGCCATCCAAGAGAATGTCAGCCAAAAAAGCAATGCAACATCATTATTTTGATGATCTTGACAAATCTGAATCATGATTTTCAGCCATTAGAAAAGTGTGTGCAAAGCTTGGTGAGGGAATTTCAAGATATTCATTTGAATTTAACCTTATCATGAGCAGGTATGATGTAGACATTATAAGAGCATCTCAAATTTCAACCTACTTTATTCATGAGAGGTGTTGTGTGCAATAGGTATGTTGGAATTCCCAGTGAAGATGTATGACCAAGAGTGACTAAGTTGTGAGACCTGCATGCCTATCAGTTAGAGGCTTCCATCTATTTTTATTTCATTTACATTTTGGATGCGCTTTCTTTTTCTCTTTTACTTTGTGTATTTGTAAGTAAACTACTAAAAATTGTTTGATCTCTCATTGTAGAAAATGTTGATTTATGAGCCATCAAAGATAATCTCAACCAAAAAAGAAATGCAACATCCTTATTTTGATGACCTTGATAAATCTCAATTCTGATTTCAAGCCATTATAAAATAGTGTGTGAAGCTTAGCGAGGGAATCTCAAGTTTCTCAATTGAAGTTAACCTCATAATGAGCACCTATGATGTAGAAATTTAAAGAGAATCTCGAATGTATGAGTGACATTGTAAAATATCTATTAGAACAAAGTACCTAAGGAATTGTAATGAGATTTACTCAAATACTGTAATTTTGGAGTTCATGTTTGGTGCAGTAGCACCTTGTTCTGTAAATGCCTTCAATAGGAAAATTTGCAAAATTTGAATTTTGAAATGTAAACAATGTGAAAAAGGTCATGTAAAGCTCATATGTAATGTATTAAAAGTCTCAAAGAGGTCATTAGGTGATTAGATAAGTGATATAAAGCATGTAAGGTTGAGCAATACAAAGATATTTTGTATTCTTGAATATTTGCAATCAATAAAGTCCCTATTTTAGTGATTTTATGAGTTTTTCTAGTTGTTCATTAACTTGTACAACCTGTACATTACTTTAAGGCCTTTAATCTTGTTGTTTAATGTAGAATAGTGAAGTATCTTTCATTTGAATCTATTTAGGAGGGTATCCATTGAGTTTATCATTAGTTTGAATTGATTTTTCTCAACTCAGTTTGAAAACCCTCAAGATTGGGGTTTTGAGAGTCTAGGTAACCAATAATGACTACTCCACTAAGTTTTATAAATTAGATCAATTAAGTAAGTTAGTATTAGGATGTTTTAGGTGTGTGTGTGTTTATTTGTGTAGGGGAATTCAAGAAACAAAGGTGGAGTTTTTGCTAAAGGGTTATATGATGAATTTTCAAGTGAAAAGTGTGGATCCAAGTGATGTTTTGAGGAAAACTTCTCAAATGACTTCAC
Source organism: Sequoiadendron giganteum (assembly GCA_007115665.2). Lineage (NCBI taxonomy): Eukaryota > Viridiplantae > Streptophyta > Pinopsida > Cupressales > Cupressaceae > Sequoiadendron > Sequoiadendron giganteum. The sequence goes on along the minus strand of CM021106.1, from coordinate 363,975,458 downwards.
AAAAAAATGACTGATCTAGATAGGTATTATTGAGTTACAACACATATTTCAAAATCAATAGTGACTGTCTTGGAACATGTGCATCAAAAATGACCTTCTTCGTTGTCGGCATTAGGCTAACTTGGCCTAATTTATAGAGTAACATACCTTTAAACATTCAAAAACCTCCTTAACTTGTTGGGGAAGAAATTATCATGTATCCAAACCCTCAGATCCACAATTTTTCTCAGGACAAACTCACTCCACCATGCCAAACCAAAACCCTTATTTTATGCTAGTATAAGGAGGGTCTATTGAAAGGAATGGTTCCACACCTTACCAGAACATGAAACCACCTTAGAACTTCTTAAAATCACTTGCAAAAACTCAAAAGACAATCATCCAACCTCTAAATGCAATATTTTATAAAACCCTAGGGTGAAACCTCATTTTTCATGCCCTTTTCCATCAAAATCTACAAGGGCAGCAACACAAACCTCATAAAATTTATTCTCTTTAACTTAGAAAATTCTCGTCTGGTCCTATAGGATCATGTTGGACCCTTCTACAAAAATTTCTCTCGGTTTTGGCTATCTTGGAGTGGTTTTCCCGTGGCGGTGGATTTTCACCCGATGGAAAAAGCGTCAAATGCAAGCAGTGCAAAGTTGCAAAGTGGTGCAACTTTCATTCTACAAATCGTGTGACCAAGCATACTACTCCAATGCATACAAATAGGTATTTTTACGCTAGGAATGGTCCTCTTTCACACCCAAACATGTAGAATCACTCCGAGCTAGGTTCAACCGGATCGATCCCTTAAGAGTCCAAAGTGCTAAATGGATGCAAAATTCAACATGTTTTTACTTAAATACCATGACACTTAGAAACTTCCCGTCTAATCCTATAGGATTGTGTTAGACCCCTCTACAAAAACCTCTCTCAGTTTTGGCTATCTCGGAGTGGTTTTCCCGTGGTAGTGGATTTTCACTTGATGAAAAAAGTGTCAAATGCAAATAGTGCAAAGTTGCAAAGTGGTGCAACTTTCACTTTGCAACTCGTGTGACCAAGAAAACTATTCCAACACATCCAAATAGGTATGTTTAATCTATGCATGGTCCTCTTTTGCACCCAAACACGCCAAATCGCTTTGAGGTATGTTCAACCGGATTGATCCCTTAAGGTTCCAAAGTGCAAAATGGCTGCAAACTTTAGCATGCTATTACTTGGATACTGTGATGCTTAGAAAATTATCATCTATCCAATAGGATCAAATTGGACCCGTTTACAAAAACCTCTCTTGGTTTTGGCTATCTCAGAGTGGTTTTCCCATGGCGGCGGATTTTCACTTGATAGAAAAAGTGTCAAATACAAGTTGTGCAAAGTTGCAAAGTGGTGCAAATTTCACTTTGCAACTCATGTGACCAAGTGGAATGTTCCAATATGTCTGAATAGGTATATTTACTCTAGTAATGGTCCTCTTTTGCACCCAAACAAGCGGAATCCCTCCGTGCTACGTTCAACCGGATCGATCCCTTAAGGATCCAAAGTCCAAAATGGCTGCAAACTTTAGCATGCTATTATTCAGATAACATGATGCTTAGAAACTTCTTGTCTGATCCTACAGGATCAGGTTGGGACCCTCTACAAAAAATCTCTCGATTTTGGCTATCTCAAAGTGGTTTTCCTGTGGCGGAGGATTTTCACTTGATGGAAAAAGTGTCAAATGCAAGCAGTGCAAAGTTGCAAAGTGGTGTAACTTTTATTTTGCAACTAATGTGACCAAGAATACTATTCCAACACATTCGAATAGGTATTTTTACACTAGGCATGGTCCCCTTTCACACTCAAATACATGGAATCGCTTTGAGGTACATTCAACCAGATCGATCCCTTAAGGGTCCAAAGTGCTAAATAGCTGCAAACTTCAGCATGCTATTACTCGCATACCATGATGCTTAGAAAATTCTCATATGATCCTATAGGATCATGTTGGGACCCTCTACAAAAAATTCTCTAAGTTTTGGCTATCTCGAAGTGGTTTTCCTATGACAAAAAAATTTCACTTGATGGAAAAAGTGTCAAATGCAAGTTGTGCAACTTTCACTCTGCAACTTGTGTGACCAAATGAATTGTTCTAATGCATTTGAATAGGTATTTTTACACTAGCCACAAACCTCTTTCGTACCCAAATACATAATCCTCTGAGTTGCGTTCAATTGGATCGATCCCTTAAGGGTCCAAAGTGCAAAATGGTTGCAAAATTCAACATGATATTATTCGGATACCATGACATTGAGAATCTTCTCGTCTAGTCCTACAATATTGTGTTGGTCCCCTCTACAAAAACCTCTCTCAGTTTTGGCTATTTCAGAGTGGTTTTCCCGTGGTGGTGGATTTTCACTTTATGGAAAAAGCGTCAAATACAAGCAGTGCAAAGTTGCAAAATGGTGCAACTTTCATTTTGCAACTCATGTCACCAAGCAAACTATTTCAATGTGTCTAATAGGTAATTTTATGCTAGGAATGGTCCTCTTTCACACCCAAACACGTAGAATCGCTCTGAGGTACGTTCAATCAGATCAATCCCTAAAGAGTCCAAAGTGCTAAATGGCTGCAAATTTCAGCATGTTGTTACTCGAATACCGTGATGCTTAGAAACTTCTTGTCTAATCCCACAGGATCATTTTGGGCCCCTCTACAAAAAATTATCTCGGTTTTGGCTATCTCGAAGCATTTTTCCCATGGCGGAAGATTTTTACTTGATGGAAAAATTGTCAAATGGAAGTAGTGTAAAGTTGCAAAGTGGTGCAACTTTCATTTTGCAATTTGTGTGACCAAACTAACTACTACAATGTGTCTTGGTATGTAGGTTTATGCTAGGCATGGTCCTCTTTCGCACCCAAACACGTAGAATTGATCTAAGTTGCATTCAATCGACATGATCCCTTATGATGGCATGAAAAACAATGGAAAAGAGAAACATACAAATGACGGTTGAGAAGTCTAAGTATTCCACACAAAAAGCGTATGATCATTGGTGCAAAGAACCTTGTTTGTCCATTTGATGAAGAAGATCTAGTTTAGTGGTTCTAGTGATTATCTAATGGTGAATAGGTTGGTCAATAGGTTTTTGTGGATATTTTGAGCATTCTTTGTCTTGAATAAGGTTAATTAAGACCATTAGGTATGTTTTACGGTGTGTTTTGGGTCTAGTGATAAAAATGGTGAAAATTTCAATCTTGCACTAGAAGTTGTCTTTGTAGCCTTTGAAGGAAAATTTGTGAATTTGTATATGAGTGTGCAAGAATGGAGTTTATTTTAATTGATAAGGTTATTTATAAGCCATTTGTGTGGGTTTAGAGGTCATTAGTTGTAGTCATTAGGTTGGAGGAGTCTAAAGTTGCAAATTTGTAAGTTGCTTAAAGCAACAAATTTGAAATACAACGGTTACTTGTTTTGAAAGTTGGTTTTTAGTTAGTTGAGGCATGGATCAGTTAGAGAAGGGTGTAAAATACTATGTAAAGCCTTGAGAGGCTCAAATAGAGGTTTTTGTTGAACTTTTGGAGAAGATCTAATAAGAATTATTCACACTGTTCTCTATTTTTCAGATTTTGATACAAACTTGTTGATCCTGTACTTGGTACGGCCTATAGCTTTCTTGTATGGTATCAAGGCTAACCTGGATTGAAAGAGGTATGAGTTGGATTTATTTTTGTGGTGGTTTGGCTAAAAACCATAAAAGGAATAAGAGAGTTCTTATCGTTGTTTTGCAAGTTGTCCGAAACCCTCAAAAACTAGGGTTTTGAGTGAAATTCCCTCATATCTTCCATCTCCACCATGTTCCAAGGATAGATATAGGTGGAATGGAAGAGTAAAATGTATATTTTTATTTTATTTTGGTTTCAGAGAATGTCTTGAATGTGGGAGAGAAATATTTGGAATTCTAGGCCTGACATCTCTATGTGACAGGCCTGATTTTGTGTAAAATCTAGTTTTTGATTGTTTTCATAAGTGTTTTGTGACAAGGGTGCTTGGGGGCATTTTATTTGTGTTGGAAAAGTTTGTAAGAACCTATTTGTGGCTGAGGAGTGTTGGGTTGAACCAAGGTACTTGATTCCTTGTGTGGAGTAGCCTAATTAGGCCTACCTTGTAACATTCTGTTTTGGCCTGTCATGGCTTTGTCTTTTGTTTTCAAGACATGGGCCTTTGAGGACTTATGGAAATTGGTATAAGATGCCTAGAACTAGTGTCCTTGGTCTGGTTAATTCCTTTTGAGTGGTTCTTGTGTTGAATTTCCTAGTTGGTTAGGCTACAAGGAATAGGAAGCCTAGTTTGGAAACAATAGGTTAGAGGTGGTTCCCAAGCATAAGGTGAGTTGTGTTAAGTTGGGTTGGTCATGTTGGGTGGTTTCCAAGTCTACTCCAAGTTCTGGTCATGTCTGGTTTGATAGATTCCATGGTTGGGTAGTTGATTTACCCTGTTGAGTCAAGTGAATGTTGGAGTCTTAGTGAGCATATTTGAGAGAAGTTGTGTGAAATCACAACTTGGTTGAGCCACTCTGCATCACCAATGGTTCTTTATAATTGGAAGAGTGATTGAGAGCATGTTTCTAGGCAAAGGTGGTGGATGGAGTTCTTGTGCGAGTACAACTTTGAGGTGAATTATATATAGGGTAAGGAGAATGTTGTGGAAGATGCTCTTAGTCTACAAAGGCATGAGCTTTCAACAGTCACTCTTGGGTAGATTTGAGGAGTCAGATCCTTGCAACACTTCTTGTGAAAAATTGGTATGAGGAGGTAAAGTCAAAGGTTTATTTAGGTAGAGCCTTGGAGGGTAGATATGAAGGTTATTATCTTGAGTTGTATGGTCTCTTGCAACAGTTAGGTCACATCTATGTTCCTCCTTCAAAGGGTCTTTGTACCCTAATTATGTTAGAGGCGCATTGGACACCCTACTGAGCTCATCCGGGTGTCAAGAAGATGCACACAAACCTTCGTCAATTATATTTTTGGGAAAAAATGAAGAGGGATATTGCTGATTTTTTCTCAAGGTGTTTGGAGTGCCAGAGGGTTAGGGCAGAGCATCAACACCCTACAGGTCTTCTTTAGGCACATCATGTCCCAGAATGGAAATGGGACATCATTTTAGTGGATTTTATAGTTTCCTTGCCAATATCTTCTTGTTTTCATGACACCATTATGGTCACCGTGGATAAGTTGACTAAGGTACAAAACTTCTCTCTTGTTTAGTCTTCATATAATGCTTCTTCAGTGGCTAGGATTTTCATGCAGGATATAGTCAGATTGCATTGAATATTCCTTCCAAGTCTAGTCCAAGTTCTGGTCATGTCTAGTTTGATAGATTCCATGGTTGGGTAGCTGATTTACCCTGTTGAGTCAAGTGAATGTTGGAGTCTTAGTGGGAATATTTTGAGAGAAGCTATGTGAAATCACAACTTGGTTGAGCCACTCTGCATCACCAATGGTTCTTTGAAATTGGAAGAGTGATTGAGAGCATGTTTCTAGGCAAAGGTGGTGGATGGAGTTCTTGTGCGAGTACAAATTTGAGGTGAATTATATCTACGGTAAGGAGAATGTTGCGGAAGATGATCTTAGTCTACAAAGGCATGAGCTTTCAACAATCACTCTTGGGTATATTTGAGGAGTTAGATCCTTGCAATGCTTCTTGTGAAAAATTGGTATGAGGAGGTAAAGTCAAAGGTTGATTTAGGTAGAGCCTTGGAGGGTAGATATGTAGGTTATTCTCTTGAGTCGTATAGTCTCTTGCGACAATTAGGTCACATCTATGTTCCTCCTTCAAAGGGCCTTTGTACCCTAATTATGTTAGAGGCGCATTGGAAACCCTACTGAGATCATCCAGGTGTCAAGAAGATGCATGCAAACCTCCGTCAGTTATATTTTTGGGAAAAAATGAAGAGGGATATTGCTGATTTTTTCTCGAGGTGTTTGGAGTGCCAGAGGGTTAGGGTAGAACATCAACACCCCGCGGGTCTTCTTTAGGCACATCTTGTCCCAGAATGGAAATGGGACATCATTTTAGTGGATTTTATAGTTTCCTTGCCAATATCTTCTTGTTGTCATGACTTCATCATGGTCACCGTGGATAAGTTGACTAAGGTACAACACTTCTCTCTTGTTTAGTCTTCATATAATGCTTCTTTAGTGGCTAGGATTTTCATGGAGGATATAGTCAGATTGCATTGAATATTCCTTCCAAGTCTACTCCAAGTTCTGGTCATGTCTAGTTTGATAGATTCCATGGTTGGGTAGTTAATTTACCCTGTTGAGTCAAGTGAATGTTGGAGTCTTAGTGGGAATATTTGAGAGAAGCTATGTGAAATCACAACTTGGTTGAGCCACTCTGCATCACCAATGGTTCTTTGTAATTGGAAGAGTGATTGAGAGCACGTTTCTAGGCAAAGGTGGTGGATGGAGTTCTTGTGCGAGTACAAATTTGAGGTGAATTATATCTACGGTAAGGAGAATGTTGTGGAAGATGATCTTAGTCTACAAAGGCATGATCTTTCAACAATCACTCTTGGGTATATTTGAGGAGTTAGATCCTTGCAATGCTTCCTATGAAAAATTGGTATGAGGAGGTAAAGTCAAAGGTTGATTTAGGTAGAGCCTTGGAGGGTAGATATGTAGGTTATTCTCTTGATTCGTATGGTCTCTTGTGACAGTTAGGTCACATCTATGTTCCTCATTCAAAGGGCCTTTGTACCCTAATTATGTTAGAGGCGCATTGGAAACCCTACTGAGATCATCCAGGTGTCAAGAAGATGCATGAAAACCTCCGTTAGTTATATTTTTGGGAAACAATGAAGAGGGATATTGCTGATTTTTTCTCGAGGTGTTTGGAGTGCCAGAGGGTTAGGGTAGAACATCAACACCCCGCAGGTCTTCTTTAGGCACATCTTGTCCCAGAATGGAAATGGGACATCATTTTAGTGGATTTTATAGTTTCCTTGCCAATATCTTCTTGTTGTCATGACACCATCATGGTCACCATGGATAGGTTGACTAAGGTACAACACTTCTCTCTTGTTTAGTCTTCATATAATGCTTCTTCAGTGGCTAGGATATTCATGGAGGATATAGTCAGATTGCATTGAATATTCCTTCCCTTTTTTCACAATTTTTTTTTTTTTTTAATTTACAAAATATCCCTTTTCCAAACCCATGAGAATATTCTCTCTCCTGCAATCATTTGAAAAAGGGAACATTCTCACTTGGTTTCTTGAGCAAGTTAAACTTGAAACCTCTTGAGCAAGTTAACTTTTTACCTCTTAAGTAGGTCAAAAGTGTGTTTGTTTGGAAGGAATGAGAACCATTGATTAAATCTCATCTTTCATTCTCACTCATTGATGAGAATCCATGATCCATGCCTCCCATTTTATCCATCCTTGACGACTGATTATCTTTTTCAATCTCAACCCTTTTTTTATCATTTGCTTTCATATAAATAGAAAGCTATTTAGAGACAAATGGATCCATCTTTCAGTTTGCAAACTTATGCTGTTGAAATCACTCACACTCACACTCACACTCACACTCTACTCACAATTAGTATATTTTAGTTCATTTTTAGTTGCATATTAGCTTTAAGCTTCCATTAATGGCTTCCATGCATCCATTTATCTTGTTTATAAATTAGGATTTGAATATTTTTGCTTAGAATCCACTTATATTAGCTTACCTTTCACATATTTAGATCATTTTTAGCATAAAATCATGTTAATTTATCTTGCATCATGTTCAATTTATCATAAATCATGTTTTCATCCACATATCACAACTGTTTCATTGATTATCTTCAATAGAATCGATTGAAACTAGCTCATTGATCATGGGATTGGGAAAGGGTCATTGTTCCACATCAATACAACACCAATTCCAAAACGGAATAAATTTTAGATGGGTTAGAGTAGAAATTTAAATGATTTCATAGTTTTTAGTGTTTAGTTTAAATAAATGCTTAGTTTAACTTTCATTTGAATGATCTTGTTTAATATTGAGTAATAGTGGCATGAATATGCTTTGATTCTTCATGGATCAAGTGTAATCAACCCATACTAATATCCTCGATCAAAAAAATTAACCTTGATCTTTGATTTACATGCTTGTTAGGCTGAGTAAATGTGGAGGGACATGTAAGGAAAGTTTCTCAGTGGAGGTAATGAAGGAGGCGGTGAAAAATTAATGCTATCAACTACTCATTTGGGGTGGTGAAGTGGTCATAAGCCACACATTTATCCAATCCAGCACACATAGATTTCTGCACTAACTAAGGAGGTGGATGGGCTCTAGAGTCGGGTGGAGGAAAAAATGGGCCCATAAGGAACATCATGGACAAATTGATGTGTGACAAGTGGCGAGGTGCTTGAAATTTAAAAAAAAAAAAACTAGTAGATGCACAAGTAGCAAGGTGATGTGGTGGGTAAATTTTTTTTGTTTTTTGGTCTACATGGCACTCCACGTGGACCTCCAAATTTAGGGTGCCCTACTATGGTCCCCTCTCCCGTAGATCAAGTGAAAAAATTGCATTAGTTTCTTTACAATTATAGCGGCCAAAGACAACCATAAAGTTATAGACCCCTATTATTTTACCCATAATAACCAAAACTTGGATAATAATTGGAAATTAAGGGTTTTTACCATAAGTTAATGTCTAGATTTATCTCGGATCTTTGAAATTTAAAAAAGTATGAGAAAGAAACATACATTTATTTATATTTAGGAAGTCACAATTGTCTCCTCAAGAAACGAACTACCTATTACACCGATTTACAATGTTGTTCAAATACATCATTCCTCGACAAAAATATCATAAAAGAATTACATCCTTCCTTTGACGATCTAAATTTTAAGAGAGTTGTGATCTTATTCTGTTAAGATGGGTATTAATGAAAATACCCATTTGCAACAATTTTCTGATTGGTTTTCATGATTTTATCTTTTAAGAGAGTTGAGTCTCATTATATTAAGGTAAGTACTTATAAAGGTGAGTATGGTTGGTGATCATCATATTGTGGATGAGGATCAGATAAAATAATTTCCTCATTTTATCCACAACAACCACTAGAAGAAATTTCAAGTAGTAGGGGCCGACTGTTTCTCCTTAAATTATGGTAGAATCAAATAAGAAATTTTCTAGCTTGCTTGTTTCATTTTTTATTTTCATGGAATTGTTTTGAATCTTCTTTTTATTGGTGCCACTCAAAAGAATGTTGACACTTGTATAAGATGGTGGATCCCTGCTACTATGTAATTTGTGACCTCTTTGGTTTTTAGTTGTGTTTTTCTGCATAAGTTGATTGGTCAAGGCAATGTTGTAAATATCTTGCAGAGGGACAAGATTGATTTGAGGGCTCTAAGAGATGTATTCAAAGACTTGAGGATGAAAGGAATGATATTTAATTTTTTAAAAGAGCCTCAGCCTACTAAGAGGTGGAAGAGCTCTAGTATGGAAGTTGAATTAGGCCCTCTCATGTGGTGCTATAAATATTTTTCCAATTGCTTTGAATTTTATCTCAGGCCTCCTAACTAGTTGGTAAGATGATTATATGTGGGTTGATTTATGTTTAATAGTAGAAAAAATTTCAACACATTTTTCCTAAGGCCTATTGTACATGGAATTTTTGTGAAGTGGAAGAGCATAAGAGAAATGTTTGATTCAATTTCCCAAATGACTTGTTGCTTTGATGGTTATTCTTGAAAATATTCAATCCTCAAGGTATGTCTTCAATTTTTTAATGTAGAATAGTGTTTTTCTTGTCAAATAGTGTTCACTCTATGGCTTGAAAAATATAAAATAGAACATTGAAAAACCTAGAGTTACACCCAATATAGAGATTTTTTTCATTTCTTTACAATTGATTGGGAATGCCAGAGATAGCCCTATTGTCAAGTTGCTTTTTATTTATAGGCATTTATCAGGTACTTGATGATATCCATGTGGTGTTCTTTCAAAGTGATATTTTATTTATTTCCCATGAATATGTGTGTAAGGGTTTTATAAGCCCTTTTTTGATGATCCTAATATATCATTTATGCATTCAAAGCATAATTAGCATTTTGATGTTCAATATTATAACTGAAATCCATGAAATAAATTACATGTTCTCTGATGAGTCCTGAATACCCATGAGATATAATTTAGCACTAAAATCCATTGGTAAAATATAAACCCTCTTTAATTTTCTTTATCACTCGGGTACAACACAACACTGAGCCTATTAGTGCCCTCCTAATTTTTCTAGAATGTGTAATATGGATTGCATTAGAATTTTACTAATATTTTTTCAATATACATGTTGTATATCTTGAAGAGATTGTAGTGACCCTCCTGATGATGTTTCCTTTTCTGCTATTTTGAGTTGTTGTTAGTTACTTGAGACTATGTTACTCTGATGTATTATGTATTGGATTATTTGATTAGTTGTGAAACTCAGTTAATGATACACTTTACATTATGATGTTCTGTTTACTTTTGCAAGATGACATAATTATGATGACATATGAGGTTCTGTAATGTTATGATGGTACTAAAATGTGAATGATTTTATATGCTATTTCTTATGTCAATTCTGTGAAGGAGATAGTTTAGCAGTACTTATCTGTGAGTGCCCTGCTACACTATGATTCTTCTTCACAGTGTATTTCATGTTATATATGTTGTTTCATTGACTGTGTAGTGTGATGCAAATTTCAAGTATAGGCATCAACTCCACCTACCTTGACAGGTCTGAGCATGCCATGGCCCAAAAGAATTTTTGAAGGGAGATAAACTTGTCCTTTGTCATGAACCATCGTTCTGGAAGGAACGAGTATCAGTTTGTCACCCTTATGCTATGTTTTTGTTGTTCGTTTGTCGTAATACTCATTGGTGGTCGTCACATGTTGCCATGTTTTCATAATGATTGTTTAGATTATTTTATGATTTAAATTAATGATAATGTTGATTAATGATTAATTACAAATGTTTAAATTTAAAAGCTTATTTTAGAATATTGTGAGATATTAAAATATATTAATTATGAAAGATTAATTAGCTTTAATTGATTTGTTTATGCAAATTTTGATGTTTTCGAAAACCAAAACAAACAGTTGTGATTTAAAGTTACAAAATATCTTCTTTGATCAAGATGTTCAAAAAGTTTAACTGGTGGATTAAATTGCATGCAATCAAAATTTAAGTGGGTGAACTGTATTTATTTATTGAATTGATTTTTGGAAGGGGGATTGTTGTTTTAAAAAAAAAATTGGTTTTCCATTTTTTTCGGGGGTTTGGTTTTGAAAGTTGAAAATTGGTTACTTGAAGCTGTGCTCGTGCTGTGAGAATTTTCCAAACTGAATTTACTTGGGGATTTTCTTCGCAGTTGCTCGAATTTGGGAAAAGTTTCAGGTTTTCTCCTTGCAAATTTCTTGCTAAATTTTGAATCGATGAATGTAAACGGGTTGAAGGTATTGGATGGTGATTTTCTTCAAAAAAACTATTTGATACCTGCATGCACAATAGAAAACAAAAAAACATTAAAGTCAATTTTTGATGAAATTATTGTGAGGTAATTCAAGAAAAGAATTATGGAAATGTCAATAGCTATTATGATTATTATTTGAAATTGTATCTCTGTGGAAATGTTGTAGGTAGATTTCCAAGCCTTTGTTTTTCTTAATTTGGCAGGACAAATACTTCTTAGATTGAGACTCTCACTCTACTTATATCACAAACAATGTTTTTATTTTTTGTTCGTTGTTTGAGGGTGTACTTGAATATCGATTTCCTTGTAGCAATCTGAATTTTGAAACTTAGATCTTTTATCCACCATGGAAACACATACATCCTTGAACCTTATTCTCCAAGTCTATGTGTTTTGGAGCAGCTAAGTGTTTGGTTTTTCCTTTATCGTGTGTCTTTCTAATTATATGGCTTAGGTTATATCGAATTTCTAGTACTTTCTTGAGTGAGTACCTTGAGTGGTCTGCGGTTGAAGTTTCTTCCTTTTATGCATTGTGCTCTTAGTTATTGGTTTTATTCAAAGAACATAAATAGCATGATCTATTTCTTTTGTCCTAGTTAGTTTGACGAGGAATTATCTTGGTCTTTGTGTTGTATAATCCATTTTAAAAAAAAAATTGTTCACTTATCTCTTTAGGCATACTTAGATAGATCGGTCATGTTCTTTGCTAAGAAAATTCACATCTCGTTCTTTCAATAATTTTTAGGATCCTCCTTGTTTGAACGCCACTGTATCTCCATGACAATATATCGATCTGGCGTGTAAAATTCTGCACCATTACTTGTGGTTTGAGGATCCTGATTCTATTCACAACTCTCTTCTATTGCAATGTTTGTAAATAGGAGGCAGGAAAATTTTGAGTAATAGTCTTAAACAATTTTATGAATCCTTATTTCTTTTGTTGTGCTAGAAGGCCATTTGTAGTTGAGTGATTATGTTGAACACTTTTCCCTTAAAAACCTTCTTTCTCAGAAGCGACCTGCGTGTGTTGTTGTTCTATGTCCCTCATGTTTGAATGCATGTGGATAGCATACTCATAGGATATGTCGACTTATATTTTATGCATGTTTTGAAATCATGGACTTCACTTAAGAAGTCGTGGGTCCCCAAGAGATATAGACTCCTTAGATTTTTAGGTTTTGAGATTCGTTTATTCTTATTCCTAAACATTGTAGTGTTGTATCTTGTTTCTCATTTTTGAGGCAATTAAAAGCCTTTGCATGGTGTAGGATCTTCGTATTGAAGTCGTAGTGATCTATAGTAACTGATACAGTTGAGCAACTCCCATGTTACAGATAACTCTCTTAACCATACTTAGAATTTACCTCCCACCATGGATTTATTCTTGTCTAGCTAGGTTGGCTGCGAGTGGAGGAGATTGTATTTTCAGTATTCTAATCGCATGCATCATGCATACATTAGCTATTAGTCAATCCTTCTTCTCTATTTGGAGCGGTGTGAGGTGGTCGTGTCGCTGTCTTAGTGGAATCAACTTTCTATCTTGTTAGGATCAGTGATAAAGTCGGTTCAACATTCAATTATTCCTTTATTAATCTTGAGATTACCATGTGATTGGAGGTTTCGTAATATATTCGATATATGGGAGAAATCCTTTAGTTTTATAATTATTATGATTTAATTGGAATTCGTGATATAATAGTAGGAAACCCCATCAACTTTATAAGCTAACTATAATCTTAGTGTAACACTGTGTATTCAGCGTGATCCATAGTTTATATTAAGTATATTCTCTTGAATATTTTGTAGAAGATGTCTCTTTTAATCTTGCCATCATGTATTTTATAAGGATCTTCGTGTAATCTAGAATTGGGAGTATTAATAATTTAATTAATTAATGTTATATTTGTTGGAGTTGAGAAGATACAATACCACAGAAGCCCAAAAGATCTTTGCAAGCAAATAACCTGTTACAAGGAGAAGCAAAGAGAAGCAACAAAAGAAATGCTCAAGAATGTGGAGCAATGTATTCACCTGAAAATGTAAAATGAATTAATGATACAAAAGATAGTTTTCAACCATATATAGATGAAAACCCTAAAAAGGAAAACCCTAGGCTTGCACAATAATAATTAATAAAGTAATTAATTATTATGCACCTAATGTTAGCTTAAGTGAAAAGAGGTAAAAGGGAACTTTACGTAATTAAACAAATATTGTTTAATTAATAAAGTAAATACCCAATTACTCTAACACCCCCCCTTAAGATAGACATAGGGAGAAGCTAAAACCTAGAAGAAGCTACTGAAAGCAAAAGCAATGGGTCTCGGCAACAAGGCCAGATCAGGTACCCATGTACAAAATCAATGCAAACTAAATGAAATGGGGTAAAGGAGAAAACCCAGTGGGAACAAAACTCCTCCCCAAAATAGAATGCAAGGAAGAAATGCAATGCACTAATGAAAGAAGGATAGGAGGTGGATAACATAATACCCCCCATAGACAACTTCTATCATATAAGTACATGTACAATGGTCTCCATAGGAGAGATAGAAAGAAAGAAGAAGGCCCCCCCACAATGAAGAAACTCCTATCACAATGGTAGATGCCTGATGTAGAATCCAAAAGGAGATCTTGAAGCGGCAAATGATATTCCTCCCCTTGGGAAGAAACGGATCCATGGACCTATATCGAAGAAACCCTGTGAAGAATGATAAACCAATCTATCTCAAGATGTGTGCCATGATAGGATGCTGAAGAGTCTCACTGTCTGAACTGAAACAAATAATGCCAAATCCAAACTGATGTGGAGAATACTGAAATGCAACCTCTGAATGCATGGATAATGGTGGGCAAACAGTGATAACCTAACTGTCAAGGTAGAGGAGATGAATGTCCTCAAAGTAATCCTCCAAATCTGCAATATAGGACTCAACAAACAAGAAAGATATGTCTGCAACATAAGAGTCCAAAGTAGCTATGTCTGGAAGATGTATGATTCCCTGCTGCACTGAATCAAGAACAACAAGAGATGCTGATGAAGTCTCAGTCTGAAGAGTAGGAATTGTGAGACAAACCTCTGATCCATCAGAATATGTAAGGGTGTCTAAATACTCAAGCTCCTCTAAAGTATCATGATCAAAGGGTGTATTCTCTCTCCAAGCAATGGGTATGAGACAATCTGAAGCAGGATCCTCTGGGAATGGAGATAGAATAGGGTCTCCATAGATCTCCCAAAGACATGTCCAAAGTGGGTGAGGACAATCAATGTCCGATATAACCAACACAGTGTCATGATCAACACTAGACAGTATAACTCCTGCAATGTGATTTCTAATAATATCCCATGCTAATCTGCCCTCTAAAGTTGTTGGTTTAGGTATGAGATTATACAAATAAGGCAAAATATTAAGCCACCTACAATGTGTAAGTATACCCTTTTCCCATGACTAATAATTACCCCATTCTAGAAGAACAACTGAAGGGTGAGTAGAAAAACCCATGATAACTCTTCAAATGAAAAACAAACTAAGAAATATGACCTTACAACATTTAGATCAAATTAATATAGTCCATCCCACGCAAACAAAACTCATGTAGGAGCCAGAATGACCAAGTAATTGAGCAAAGTGTAGAAACACACACAGCTGAATAAAAAATACCTGGTAAATGAACTGGTAAAATAGACTGTAAATCTAGAAAGAGCACTGTAACACCTTTCCAACACCTATTCATTTGTGCAAAACGGAGTTCGAACGCAAAAGATACACCCCTTGGAGTGAAAAAAACCAAGTTCTGACTTTGACTGGAAAAAAACATAGCAAACCTACAAAATCAGGAAAACTTACTAGTACCACTGGAATGGTGCTGGAACCAGCTTTCTGATGATATCTCGTTTGTGAAAATCCGAGAAAAATTGCCCATTCTATGCCTGATTTAGCTCAAGCTGCTCCAATGTGCAAAAAAAAATATTGTTTGCAACCCTCAAGGGCTAAAGTCTTCGGCCCCTGGTCACGTGGACGACTAGGGGGCTGGTGGCTGGAGGCCCATGGTCACCCATGTGACTGGGCGGCGGGGGTTTGGAGGCCCGCAGGGGCTGGCATGGCCGACTCGGGTCGGCGAGCCCGATGGCGAAGCGGGTTTGGTCCGGTGTCGGCAAAGTCGGCGAGGCGAGCTCCGATGTCGGCGGTTTCGGTGTTGGCGGAGTCGGTCGAGTGCTGTGCAGGGAGTCAGGGAGCTTGGCGGAGCTCGGTGGAGGCAGCCAGCAGCGACCGAAGCAGCCAGGTGGGGAGCGGTGGTAGCGAGCGCGCAGAGCGGGCGAACAGTGGGCGAAGCGGCGATCGAGCGGGGGCGGAGCGCAGAGCATGGTGGCAAATAGGGACGGTGCGGCACCGATGGTGGCGCGGTGGTGACCGCCAGGCGGAGGAGCGGTGGCTGCTTGGTGATGCGGCGGTGGCTGAAAAAATTGAACTGGCCGCGCAAAAATTATCAAAAAAACCTTTGTTTTTTTTTATTTTTTTAATATTTTTTTGCGTTTTTTTTCTGAGGGGGCCGTACGGCCAAACCCTAAAAAAAAATTGCAACCCTGGATGACTGTGGCCAAAATCGATGATTTGATAGACGTTTTAGGGTTTTTTGGGTGCTACGAATCCAATGGCACCGTCCATTTGAGCCCAAAGTGAACCTAAAAATTAGAGTAGGTTGAATCCACCAAAAAAAAACCTTAGAGCCCTAGATTTGCTTCCAATGCAAAATCTCAAAACAAGAACAAGCATCTACAAATCTGAAGCTCTGATACCATGTTGGAGTTGAGAAGATACAACACCACAGAAGCCCAAAAGATCTTTGCAAGCAAATAACCTGTTGCAAGGAGAAGCAAAGAGAAGCAACAAAAGAAATGCTCAAGAATGTGGAGCAATGTATTCACCTGAAAATATAAAATGAATTAATGATACAACAGATAGTTTTCAACCATATATAGATGAAAACCCTAAAAAGGAAAAACCTAGGCTTGCACAATAATAATTAATAAAATAATTAATTATTATGCACCCAATGTTAGCTTAAGTGAAAAGAGGTAAAAGGGAACTTTATGTAATTAAACAAATATTGTTTAATTAATAAAGTAAATACCCAATTACTCTAACAATATTCTTCTTATATTTGAGTAAGGGAATTTGAAATTGTCAACCTATATTGCTGAGTTATAATGGTTTTTTATTTAATTATGGGTACTTACTTAATGATATGATTTATTAGTTAAATTGAAAATGAAATGAATTAGAAGTGGTTATTGAATTAAATTACATTAGAACCATGACTATTCATAGGTTATAATGTTTATTCCTAGTTTTAAGTACGTAAGTTTATCTTTTAAATACATAAATTTATCTTTTATAAGATTGTGAATTTAGAAACATCGTCATCATATGGAGGTATTGATTTTCCGTTCATTCAATGAACTAAATGTTTAATCTAGAATTAAATTTGTAAATTATGTTTAAACAGTATTCCTACTTAGAGTCTATTTTTACTTCACATATTGAGGTGTGGTGTTGATGTATCATCTCCTAGAGGTTTATGATGTTTGTTTTGTTATAATAATCTTGAATAGAACTTTGTGATTTCCCCCGTAATGTTTTAAATGTGATACCATGAGTTCTGTGAATTTAGAGTCCTGATGAATATTACTTTCGGACATGTTGAATACTCTAGAGTGGTGTTGAATTTGTTCGTGAAAACTTTTCCTCACTTGTATTGTGGGTTATTGTGTTGTAAATATCTTGGTATGTACTTGACTATCTTGAGTCTATGTGGAAAGAAGTATTCTTTTGCATACAAGTTGGCTTTATTGTCTTGTCAGATTGAGATTTGTACTTATGAGGCATGGCTTTCGCTAGGGGCCAGACCCAAAAAAGGTTGAATGGGTAACCTGGAAGAGGTTGGTAAGAAATTGAAAGCCTTAATTATTGCACTGGGATTTTATCTATTTGTTGGTCATTGTGATGTCATATATATCGACCTTGTGTTGTTTCATTTTCTTCCTTGTTGTGTGTTTGTCTTGAGGACTTGTTCTATCTCCTAGCAGGGGGGGTGGGCTTTCGAGTTCCACATAGTTGGGAGGAATGTGCCACATCTTCCATTGGGTCCCCTGCAGGTGATATTGTTCAAGTCATGTTTGATCTTGGCAGGATCCTGGATGCACGTTGTTCACAGAGTTGTTCATTGGATGAGTTCGTGGTCATCATCTATTCTTGATCTTATTTTATTTTGTATTCTCTCATGATATTTCATGAGGTTTCATGGTATTATTACTTGTGAAGTATCGATATTTTTCATAATCTCATTTATTGTAAACAAACTTGTAATATAACTATTGATGTAATAAATTTGTATATGATTATTCTCTTATCTAGATATATATTTAGTTCTTGTTGTTTTGTGTTGTTTATTCATTTTGATAGCGTGGTTGTGGAACCCTTGTACGTTCATGGTAGGATGTTGCTCTCATGTTGTTATTAATGTTTAAAAAAAAATTATTCAGAAGTTTTGTGTTATAACATAACATTTCCTAGGCTCCACGGCGAGGCGTTATAGCTTGGTATCAAAAACCCAAGTTCATACATTGGGTACTTGGGGTATGTTGACTTCACTATGTTATCCTTGTGAATCTACTAGTGGAATTTTAAGTGATCACCTATTCATGGCTTTTACCTTAGCATGATGGAACCTGATATAAGTTTACAAACGGAAAGTTATGATACGTATTCCATGGTTATGGAAAAATTGATGTTCCTATGGAATTATGTATGTAGTAGTACCCCTTGTAAATGTAAGAAACCAGTAACTATATCTTGTTTGAGTGTTGTGAAAACCCATACTTTCTTTGTGTATCCATGTGATGGTGATACTTGGTACCCATCCATGGGGAAAAGTTACATTTTGGTGTGGGATTTACCATACCGTTGTCTATATTTGCATGTTTGTTACCTAATTGAGGGAAAACCCATGCGTGGTTGAAACTTATATATATAAGAGTAACCAAAAGTAGTTATTTTTCTTTTGGTTCTCTAGAACCTCAATCCGTGAAGGGATAGTAGTAGCCAAAATTTCCTTGGGTGGAGTGTGTAGCGTACACAAATTGCAGGGCAGAGCATCTCAGTTCAACCAATCCCGAGGAAATGTACCCACTACTTTCCCTTATGATGGATCAAGATACTTGATCCTTAAGTGTTAACCTAATCCCCACAGATTTGAGTACAAGGAAATTGGTATGTTAGTTATGCCTGGATGTCTATAGAGGTGTTGTTCAGGCATTGTTGAGTTAACCTCGTCTCTATGAGAGGTGAAGCTCGGTAGCCCCATAGTGATATTATTGTATTGCATTATGTATTTAGTGTATTTGCAAATGCTTTGACTTGATGTGATATATACGATGCCATACCAAACTAATGTTCCAACATAGTGTTGGTGATGATGCTTTGATACACTGTATTTGCACGTATTCTGATATGATGCAGTACAATACCACACCCCACTCATGTTCTGACATAGTGATGGTGGTGATTTCGTGTTACACGATGCCACGTGCCTAGACATGTGAAGGCGCATTATGAGATTGTGTTTTTAGCCTACTTGTGTGATGAGCCTTATGGGGCCTCGAACACTTGTAGAGGGATCCTCATTACTGCTTGGACCATGCTGGTCGAGTAGCATATGAGTAGATCCTAGCCATGTATACCTCTGGATACAATGAGTTCCTACATGTGTCTTCTCCATGAGGTATCACGATGTGGGATGTGTTATGCACGTGCCTACCTCCGTGGACCCATAGACACATTGCCACATGGCATATGACCAGTATGTGCCTTCTTCGACTGGCGTATGACTAGGTAGAGTGATTACATTTTGGTAAGTCATGGATACACTCTAGGTCAGGTGGGTTGCATTCTCATTCCACACCACATTAGGGCTATTATTATTCTAGCAAGACGTTGTTTCCTCTTTCCTCGTTTGGTGGCTAGTATTTAGTCACATAGTGTTGTCCAATGCAATTTAAAGATTGTGAATTTTCTTTTGGTTATTGATGATTTTTCAGTTGATTGTGAGGGCTGACACTTTGTTTATACTTGATTGTGAAGGTTTAGCCATGACTTGAGATCTTATTTTCTTATAACCCTAGAGGTTATATATTTGAGTTAGTGTTGAAATTGTGCATACTTATTGCCTTATTGTTGAGATTGAACTTTAAATTTTCTCTTCTTATGAACTTGGTGGCTAATCTTGGTATCTTTTTTCAATGTTGGCTATGTGTCATATTATGATTCCTCTCCAAGGACATATGAGGTGGACTTGGTGAGTGTGCACGAGGAAGTAGCCACAGGAAATGTTGAGGATGGGGGTATGTGAGGCTGTTATGTACCTAGAACCCACCACTCACCTATGTGTGATGACTATCTCTTGGAGGCTAATCACCTTATACAACAAGAGACAAGTCATTGTAGTCTTGCTTGGATGGTCTCACTTTATGTGTGACCTAACACCATCAAGCCACTGATTTGATGTTTGATCTATCGAGATGGTTATTTTCTCTTGGTTCATGGATACTTCTATCATGGATGGTATGCTACTTCCCGGTGTCTGGATGGACCCTTGTGTGGCCTTATGTTGTGGTTTTTGATGCTATTTTTTGGTGTGTATATGTATCATGCATGATTAATCATGGGTATGATGTTTTATTTTTGAGTTTCTGTATGTTAATTTCTCCTTTTGGTTGTGACTCCTTTCTCAGATGGTGTGTATAGGATGCCTAGCAGAGGTAGTCATGGCGTTGATCATGAGGATCACCTGGGTTCACTATTACATTCTACGCTTGGGGAGATTCTTACCCAGCTTGGCGCTAGATAGGAATGGTGGTCGCCAAATATTTTGGGAAAGGGAAAGGATCCCTAGGAGAAAAATTTATGCTCTAGCAGAACTTATGTTGGAAATTTTGAGAGCACATTCTCCACCCACCTATCATTCTTATGGAGGTTTTGGGTCTAAGAATTGGATGATAGGTGTTCCTTTTGATAGTGTTTACCAAGTAGTCTTCAGGTTCCGGGGTGATCGTCTTACGTGTAGTAGGATTCAGATTTGGATACAAGAACAACTCCATCATCCCAGCCAGTCAGCTTAGAGCACACAAATTGCAATAGGTTGAAGTATAGGATGTTACAATTGTGGCCAATAGGGCTACTTGGTGAGACAGTGTTCTTAGAGGAACAATGAGTCAAAGATCAGAAGTTACAGAGCTAACAGGTAATGATGTAGAGAGGAATCATGGAATGAGTGCAGCGGTTGATCATCTTCGAACAGAGCATCAAGTTACAAATGTGGAAATTGTTGGAAGTGGACAGGTAGCTTATTCTGGAGCTCATGAAAATATTTTGGTACTGGAGGTGCCTTCAGTATTGTTTCATCTTCCTTGATTCTTGATATGTTAGGACATGTGTTTTGGAGACTTGGATGGTGTTTGCTTCACCATGTTGATTTGTTTGGATTGACATAGTACTTGGTTGGGTTTTTTTTGTTTTTATGTTGAGGTATAGAGTGGTTCAATTTTGGAACCCTTGATATTGTGTGACTGTATGGAGTTTGTACTAGGGGTATTTGTAGGCTTCCAGGAGTAAGCCTTACCCTAGGGGGGAGGATGTAGTGACCCTCCTATTGATGTTTCTTTTTCTATTGTTTTGAGTTATTGTTAGTTACTTGAGACTATGTTACTCTGATGTATTATGTCTTGGATTATTTGATCATTTATGAATCTCAGTTAATGGTACACATTACGTTATGATGCTCTATTTACTTTTGCAAGATGACATAATTATGATGACATATGAGGTTTTGTAATGTTATGATGGTACTATGATGTGAATGAGTTTAGATGCTATTTCTTACATCAGTTCGGTGAAGGAGACAATTTATCAGTACTCATTCGTGAGTGCTCTTCTACGCTATGATTCTTCTTCATGGTGTATTTCATGTTATATATGTTGTTTCAGTGACCATGCAGTGTGATGCAACTTTTGGGTATGGGTATCGACTCCACCTACCTTGACAAGTCTGAGCGTTCCATAGCCCAATGGAATTGTTGAAGGGAGATAGAGTTTCCTCTATCATGAACCATCAATTTTTCACCCTTATGCTATTTTTTTGTTATTCATTTTTCGTAATACTCGTTGGTCGTCACATGTTGCCATGTTTTCATAATGATTGTTTAGATTATTTTATGATTTAAATTAATGATAATGTTGATTAATGATTAATTGCAAATGTTTAAATTTAAAAGCTTATTTTAGAATATTGTGAAATATTAAATTATATTAATTATGAAAGATTACTTGGCTTTAATTGATTTGTTTATGCAAATTTTGATGTTTTCAAAAACCAAAAAAAACAGTTGTGATTTAAAGTTACAATGTAATGCCTAGCCACGAGACCCTAAAGGAAGTTGCAACACTACACGAAAGCGTACAATTTTTTTTCTTAAAAGTGCATTAATATCAAAGGAGATGCACAATACTTCACAATAACCTCTAAGGTAATGTGACAAGATTACATCGATTAACAAACATACACACTACTTGCACACAAAGCATTTATTAAAATATTAACCATGCATTTAATTTCACATACTTACAAGCATTAAAGATTCTAACACTAGGATAACATATAATAAGTTCTAGATTACATTATCTTAAAAGTAGATTACAATACTCATTCCTGGAATGAGGTAGATCAAACCTAACTATTACAATTACAAGATTCCTCCTCGAATATAAATGAGGGGAATAATAATTACAAGAGCTAATCTATAGTAGCTAGAAAGCTTAAACTAAATAATGAAACCACTGCGAGCTCTCCACTGGAAAACCTTGCAACGCAATCTGCAAATCAAAAGGGGACCCAACGGTGTAGGGCGCACGTTCCTCCCAACCAAGTGGTACCCAAAGGCCCACCCCCTGTGCTAGGAGATAGTAACACGGATACAAGGACAATCCCTACAACCTCTAGTCACAGGCTAACTCCACTCTAAACCAAAACTACCAAAAGTACAACACAAACTCAAGGATACATTGAAATCCAAGTTTAAACAGGATGACACTCCAGTAACCTATACATACAACTAACCTAGGAGAAATATCACTCAAGGTACATGATGCTACCCGTCAGATCTTTCCAGATCTCGACCCCCATTGAGCTTCACCCTCCTACGGTTATCATGTGATTCAACACCACTCCAAACTAAGGAGGTACAAAATATCCAACAATCCATTCAAAGAAGGACAAACCATTCAAAGAAGATCAACCATTCCCCGTTCGTGGAAATCGGGTGACTCACTGAAAACAACAACCTTACTACCATAGAGAACTACACAAGACAAAACCATGAAATGATAACTCACAAGGTTAACATTCCCCACTAGGAAGACTTAAAACAACTCAACTAATACCTCTTTTCAATTACCCCTAAATACCACATAAGATATCTCAACCACATCATAAAGACATAATAGTTTAATATTTATAATATTCCAAATTAACACAACCTTTCATGCAGTCAACAAAATGACTCATAACAATTTGCATCGCTCAATTATCCCAATTTAATTAATTAATTAAAAAGGTACTTTCAAACAAAGATAAACATCACACTAACCATTTCCCTTATTTCCTCAATTTAAAATATTAAAATCTTTGTTTCTACTAACATAATGTATATATTTTTAAATACCTATTCCCACAAACACACTTAATTAAATATTCATTTCCTCTAATTGCAACTAGAAGAGTCACATAAGCAATCAACTCGATAATTAAATCTAAGATTTGGATTTACTAAATCCTTTCACTTTCAGTGATAAGAAGGCATAATAAAACTAGTTAATCAATTTTCTCTAATTTAATAAAAATCCTTATAAAGACGAAGGAACAAATTCAACCAATTAATTAATCGATTCCTCAAATATCTCAATTCAACTTTAAACAACTATAAGATCGTCATTTCATTTATTATTCCAATTCCTCGATTTAAAATTAATAAAATATCTATTTTCTCTAATAACCCAAGTCATGCAAATAGATTATTCTTTCTTTTTATAATTTCTAATTGCATGCAGATAAATCTCTTCAATTCCCAACTAAAACATATACACATGCAATTATTTTTAGAATAAATATATTTAATTAAATATAAATTTAATATATATATTTATTCATTGAAATATTCCAATTAACCTTATTTAAAATAACTCCTCATAATTAACATCTCAACAAATCTAAAACATATATATATTCATTATATATATTTAATCATAAATATTTTACATTTAAAACCACCAAATATGAAATTCTGAATAAACAAATTTAATAATAACTAACTTAATAAAACGAATTTTAATAAAGCGAATTTAAATCCCATTCGCCAAGATAGACGCAGGTTTCAAAGAACAAAACAATAATTAATATTTAATAAAGGAGGGGGGGTCAGTGTTGGCTGGCTTAGTTTCATACGCCGCAACATCTATACAAAGGAAATCCCCAATGTTTGGGGGCGGCTGTGCTATGCACAGTCAAACCCAAACAGGGGTGTGGCCGCTTGGAGAGAGGGGAGGAGGGGGCTGTAGAGGCCCTTCCTCCACAGTCGTCCTCTCATGGGGCCGGCGGTGGAGGCAGCGCCTCCCAAGCCTCCCCCATTGCTATAAAACCTAACAAAAATGTATATAAAAAAATTGACAGAAATCATAATTAAATACAAATTTTGGTTATTCAAACCCTGACAGAGGATGCCATATGGATGACGATATTTATCAATAAAATTAAAATCCACAATAAACAAATATACATATATATTATATGTAGATACGTATGTATATATATACAACAATATATATATATATATATGTATATATAATATATTTAATGAATTCAATAATAAGTTGCATTGAGAAAGAAATACAGGGAAAAGTTTAATTGGGTAATCAATTTTCTCACAGAAATTTTCACAATAAAAACAATATTTTCCCCAAATTTATAAAAAGGATTTCAATTTCAATCAAGTAATACAAACTTCCTCACAATAAAATTTATCAAAATTACTACAGGCAGATTTCAACAAATGCTAGAAGATTACAAAAATATTTTTCCTTTAAATTTACACTGAGGCTTTCAAAACTAAAACTAAATTCTTAAATCATAGATTGTTTTCCTTTGAGTATGTTCACAGCAATTCAACAATAAAGAAGTCTTTCAAATTTTGAAAACAATTTAAAGCTTCTACAATCAAAACACCAAAAACTTCTTGCATAGGAAATCTTTCAATCTCCATTAAACCATTTTAAGCAAAGCTTCTACAAAACTAAATTTTGTACAAACAATCTTTCTCAAACAATTAAATAAATAAAATAAAACTTGAAGGAACCTTTTTTCCTGAAGTTTGAAGAAGAGAAAGTTGAAGCAGAGCCTCCCCTTCAGAGATCAATTTCCAAAGCTTCTCCCAAAATCACCACTTCCAGGAAGATGCAAAAATATAGTAAAACCCCCCAAGATTCTTGAAAACCCCTTTGTTTTTTTATCAATTTTCAGCCAAAAACTTCTTTCAAAAATAATATCTTTTCCTCTCCAAAAATCTCCTCTAAAGAAACTTCTCTCCTTTTCCAATTAAATTCCTCCCCAAAAAATTTCTCAACCAAAAGTAAATAATTAATTCTTCTCACATACAAGTCAAATTAGAAATATCTTTCAACAACCAAAAATCTTTTCTCAAAGCCTTTTGCATGTTAAAATAATTTCTAATTACAATTTAATTCCAAATACTAATTTAATTTCAACATAAATTTAATAACTTCTAATTCAAATTTAAATTCCATTTTTCAACTTTCTAAATAAACATATTTAATTAATTACTTAATAAATAAATTTAATCCAATGGATCAAATTTAATTAATCAACTTAAATAAAAACTTCTATCCACAATGAATAATTTAAGTTTAAATAAATATCAACATTATTTCAAGCAATAATTTTAAGCATTTATTTCCATAATCATGAACCCTCATAATTAAATAATATTAAAACAAGCACCCAAAAACACAATAGACTCGACTGATGACCCACTATGGCTAGGGTGTAGACCTGACATAGGTAACCTAGCTACTATCTCCCAATCATCATACCGTTGGGTCGACACGCTCAAACCTGTGAAGCCAGGTGGAGTCGATGTCCTGTACCTGCAAACCTGTATCCAAGGCATCAATAGCACATCTATATAAAATCATTATAAAATACACCATGAAAAGGAAATCACATAATCGCAGGGCGCTCACAGGCGAGTGATGCAATCATGTCCCCTTCACCAATATAGTATCACCAAACTGACACTTCCATCAATAATAAAACTCATAAGCAATAATCATGTCATAATAAATCAACATTATTTTAATCAAAGCATGTCAAGTATAACATTAAGGAAATTACATCTCTTAACACACATAGTTCGTATCGTTCAATAAGAAATGATAAATTAATAAAGCATCTTAATCTAACATAAGAGAAAAACAAAGGGGTGTTACATACAAAATATCTTCTTTGATCAAAATGTTCAAAAAGTTTAACTAGCGGATTAAATTGCATGCAATCAAAAGTTAAGTGGGTGAATTGTATTTATTTGTGGAATTTATCTTTGGAAGGGGGATTGTTGTTTTAAAAAATAAATTAGTTTTTGTATTTTTCGGGGGTTTGGTTTGGAAAGTTAAAAATTGGTTACTTGAAGCTATGCTCGTGCTGTGAAAATTTTCAAGACTGAATTTCCTTAGGGATTTTCTTCGCAGTTGCTCGAATCTAAGAAAAGTTTCAGGTTTTCTCCTTGAAAATTTCTTGTTAATTTTTGAATTGATGAATGTAAATGGGTTGAAGGTATTGGATGGTGATTTTCTGCAAAAGTCATGTTTGATACCTACATGCACAATAGAAAACAAAAAAACATTAAAGTCAATTTTGATGAAATTATTGTGAGGTAATTCAAGAAAACAATTATGGAAATGTCAACAGCTGTTATGATTAATATTTGAAATGGTATATCTATGGGAATGTTGTAGGTACATGTCCAAGCCTTTCTTTTTCTTAATTTGGCAGGACAAATACTTCTTAGATTAAGACTCTAACTCTGCTTATATCACAAACAATGTTTTTATTTTCTGTTCGTTGTTTGTGGTTGTACTTGAATATCGATTTCCTTGTAGCAATATAAATTTTTAAACTTAGATATTTTATCCACCATGGAAATACATACATCCTCGAACCTTATTCTCCAAGTCTATGTGTTTTGGAGTGGCTGAGTGTTTGCTTTTTCCTTTACCATGTGTCTTTCTAATTATATGGCTTAGGTTATATCGAATTTCTGGTACTTTCTTGAGTGAGTACCTTGAGTGGTCTATGGTTGAAGTTTCTTCCTTTTATGCATTGTGCTCTTAGTTATTGGTTTTATTTGACGAGTAGAAAGAGCATCAAAAATTTCTTTTGTCCTAGTGAGTTTGTAATGCCTCACCAAGTAACCCTAAAGGAAGTTGTAATTAACGTCTTAAGCGAACTAATTTTTTTTTTATAAAGTGCATTTAACATACACATTCACTTACTAGTTAACAACAACCTCTAAGGCTACAAGGTTAGGATTACTTAAACCCACACATACATATTACATATAACCATAGCCTTATGAACTTTATATAATAAACATCATACATCATAATAATACCACATAACATAATAAGATAATCAACCAAGATACAATCTCATAAACATTATTTTAATCCAATAGATACATCACTCATTCCCAGAATGAGACACAAGTACAAAAGATTACAATTACAAAATTCCACCTCATAAACATAAGAGGGATAAAATAACTTATACAAGTTAAAATATTACAATGCAAGATAATACAACAAGAACCGCGAGCTGTTCATCTGGATGTCTTGCCACCAAGTACTGAAGATCGATGGGGACCCAACGGTTTTGGTGCATGTTCCACCCTACCAATGTGGTACCCAAAGGCCCACCCCCCATGCTAGGAGATAGTAACAAAGTAACATGGATAAAGATCTACTACCTCTAACCAAAGGCGGACTCAAACTAACTCATACTGTTATAACCAACCAAATGAATTAACAAGTACGAATCAAGTACAACTCAAGTATAATACAAGTACAAATCAAATACAATACATGTACAAATCAAGTACAATACAAGTACAACTCCAACATCACTGACATAGGTCACATTGCTTCCAGACATAAAGTAGATCAAGTATGTTCAAATAACCATACACATAAAATAATTAACAACAGTTGTCATAGATAGAGTGTCATCGCACGGTTTGTCATGAGATCTCCTCTGGGCATTCTTCATAGGTTCTGGCACAAGTAATCCTGGTGGCCTCAACCAAATCTTGGCACTCATACTCACTCATGCGGAATCAACTACCTCTCGCAAGAGCAAGATAGTTGATCTTGCCATTCCAGGCCTTCTCACTCATCCCAAGTCTAAACAAGCCCTTGTGTCTATGAGTGAGGATTAAATTATCTTGCTTAGTGAGAAGTTAGTCCTAATCTTCTAAGTACATTATTTTAATTATCACTTATTTAAATCACTCCTGAAGGTTATCCAGTTTACCTCTTTGGGCTCTGGCGCCTAACAGAAGCCACTCTTCTATTCGACAACACACACCCAAACAATCCACCAAGGGAACCATAAGTGCATACCAACTAGGCATCATAATCCACTCCAACACAAGGAGGATACAAATAATAGAAACTCACTTCAAACATCTTGGAGGCAACAATCACATAGTCCACTCCTTTCATAGGAGGTACAAAATATCTCACTCCAAACATCTTGGAGGCAACAACACATAGTCCACTCCTTTCATAGGAGGAAACAAGATGAAACCACATAACAAGGTCACTTCATACAAGGAGACACGGATCCCATAATTCGCTCCTAAACCAAGGAGGTGCAAACATCCCCATTCATGAAAACCGGATAAAACTGAAAAGACGCCATGCACTACCCAAGGGAAAACAACTGGATGGCATAAAGATTCAACAACCCTTATCATCTAAGTTCTTCTAGAAGACTTATAATTTAGGACTAACACTCAATCCCAAAACCAACAATGCAACTTGACGACATAGCAACAAAAGCATTCAAGTCATCAATCAAATCTAATA
Source organism: Sequoiadendron giganteum (assembly GCA_007115665.2). Taxonomy (NCBI): domain Eukaryota; kingdom Viridiplantae; phylum Streptophyta; class Pinopsida; order Cupressales; family Cupressaceae; genus Sequoiadendron; species Sequoiadendron giganteum. The sequence continues at coordinate 363,946,712 of CM021106.1, read as the reverse complement.
TTTGGATTTCCTAAATCCATATTCATTCAATAGGTAGTGTAGAAAAGTCAAAGTCATGATAACTAGATCATCTAAAATAATCATAACCCCTATTTCCCTTTTTATTATTGAAAATCTAAAACAATTAAACTTACTTCCCTTTACTGAATACAGAAAATTAAATCCTTTAAGAAAATCATGAGGAAGATACTACTTTTGGATATACTAAATCCATATCTTTTTCATAATCTAATCACAATGATTCAACTAATCTAAATAGAAATTAATAAATAACATAATTGATTGCCTCATCAATAAAACAACTTCTTAATTTACTTTTAAACCGACACAAATCCATGCAAATAAACTCTTTCCATTTCTAAACCAAATTTTGCATCTCATTCAATTTTCTACTTAAAACATTCAATCACTTTAATATAATAACATATTGTTTCTCTATCCATTTTTCATATATACTAATCAATCCATTTTAAAATCTCTATTCAATAATACATTGCATGCATCTCATTAAAATAAAATACGATAATGAATTTTACACTGAATATATATATATATATATATATATATATATATATATATATATATATATATATATGCTCCATATTACATAGACACCATTAATATTCCATTCACAATGACTAGATTACTCTATGGAACTAAATAACACATAATAACTATTTGCCTTTTTCAATATAATTATTTCCTAAATTTACTTCTAATGCAACCTAACACTATTGCAAACAATCTTTTCCAATTTTCTATCCGGAGTCTATGTCTCATCAACTATCCATTTAAAAACATGCAATTTCATCAATGTATAAAAATATCTTTTGGCTTGTCTATTTGACCACGCATTCATATTGTTCCTAATTAAATCTCATTAATTAAAACAAACATTTAAATATAAATATTTCTATAATTCTTCAATATTTTTAAATATCTTTTTCCTTATCAATTTTGACCATATATTCAAAACTTATTTTTTAAATTCTTCATACAAAGCTAAATTACACACACTTAAATAAAACAAGGTAAATACTGATTGAAAATACTCATGGATATATATATACACATCTCAATATATTTTTTTTAATCATATTAACAAAATAAATATTTCTTTTTAAATCAAATAATTACTTCTATTAAAAAATATCTTTCTCTATACATTTTCTACACATACTAATCATTTCTTTTAGAACAATAATAATACTCAATTTGCAAACAACATAATACAATAAGATAAAATATTATTTATTCTCTCAAATGGATATATGCCTTCAATATATACTAAATATAAATTAATATATTTAAATATATTTAATCATTAACATATCTTCTATTCTTTACAGAATATCAAATTGATTAATTCAAAATAAAATATCCTTTATCATCAATATTCCAAAATATAAATATATTTTTCCAATTAAATCAAATTAATAATTGGACCTTTTGCACATGAATTTAAATTCCACAATTAAATTTTAAATTATGCAATTCTTTAAATCAAATATTTAACTCCTTCAATTAAACTTTAACATGCCATTTTAAAATAAACAATAATTTTTTCCATACGTTTATAATTTTAATTCCACTAATTTAATATACAAATTTTATTTAAAATAATATAAATAAATATAATACTTTAGTATTATAAATTATAATATAAAATATTATTAAATAATATTTTAATATTATAATAACAATACATAAAATATTAATATTTATAAATATCAATTTATTATTATTTTATTTTCAGAACAGTCATGGGAAAATAATTTAATAGCAGTCTCATGTTTCAAGCATTACTCAAAAACTACGATCTGGGTATTTACGATTTTTGGATAGAGGTAAGAAAATTTCAAAATACAGAAACCCTTTAAATTTTCAGAAAATCCAGTTTGTAAAAGTGAAGTTATAGGCGACGCAATCAGACCATTTTACCATGAAAATATAACTATACTGCAGATTTTAAAATCCGATTTTTAATAATAAACAAAAAGTTTCATTTTCTAAAAACATTCTAAATGCATTGTTCAATCTCTATGTTTGATTTCAAAAACAACAAAATCAATTTCTCCAAATAATTTAAATTCAACTAAGGTTTTCATAATTTTCATTCAAAAATTTTCACAAGCAAAGGCTGTAAATTTATTTAATTCTTTTCTTCTAATATCAAATTTATTTTCTAAAACAGATTTAACAAACAAATCTTTAATCATTACTATTTTAAAGAAAACAATCAAGAACAATAAAACACAAAGAGGAAAACCTGGTACAAGAAGCTACAGGAAGAGATGAATTTCTGATGCAAGCCTCTTCCAAAGATTTCCTGAATTTTCTTCAATCCTCCAATGAATTCAATCCAAAACTCAACAAATGCAAACAATCTTTCCTTCAATCAATTCTACAATCAAACTTTCTTCAAACCCTTGTGCAAATTTTCAAAAAAAAATTTCTGCTGTAAAAATGTATTTTTTTTCTAAATCCCTTTCAGTTGCCCTAATATTAAAACATATATTCTTATAAATCAAAAATACCTAATTCAACCCTAATTCACATTACATGCAAATTAGATATTTCAATTTCAATATTTACAACCCTAATTCACATTATATGCAAACTAGATATTTCAATTTCACTTTTCAAAAACCCACTTTCAATTTAAAATGAAATTTCAAATAATAAATTAATTTCCAAAGTTGCAACCAATTTCCCAAATAAACATTTGGTTACAATTTCTAATTTAATTCCCACACGTTGAAATTAAATTCCAAATTTAATTTTAATTCTTCTATTTCCTTTCATTCTCTTGCATCACGTTTAATTAATTAATTAAATTATTTAATAACTAAATTCAACCCCCTTGGATTAAATTTAATTAATTAAATAAATTAAATATAATTAATTAATTTAAATATAAACTTTTATCCACATTGCATTATTTAAATTAAATAACTATCAACATGATTTAAATGCAATTATTCTAAATATATGTTTCCAAATCAAGAATTCTTCAGAATTAAATAACATCAAATCAAGATAGACAATGGTTCGACACACACGACTGACGACACACTAAGGCTGGGGTGTAAACTTGACACATGTTACCTAGCTACTATCTCCCGTTCAACTTAACCGTTGGATCGACACACTCAAACCTGTGAAATCAGGTGGAGTCGATGTCTTGTACCTGCAATCCTGCAACCAAGTAAACAACATCATACGATATATCCAGCATATAATACACACCGTGAAGAAGGAATTACGGGTTCGTAGGGCGCTCGCAAGCGAGTGATGCGAACTCGTCCTCTTCACCCATACACTCATCAAAACTGACACTTCCATCATAATTCCAATAGTCTCATAATAACATCTCATGTTAACTCTACAACATCATTAATCCATAATGCATGTGAAACAATAAACAGATAACCACATCCCACAATAATGTTGCCGCTCAATAGTAGCAATCAAAACATTATAACAAAATGTATCCAGTATCAAAGTAATTGCAACCAAACATAACATAAAGCAACTTGAACAAGAGACAAAACGGAGGGGTATTACAGAGTTCGACAAGGAATTATCTTGGTCTTTGTGTTGTATAATCTATGTGTTTAATTTCTTTTGTGGACTTATGTCTCTAGGAATACTTAGACAGATCGAGCATGTTCTTTGCTAAGAAAATTCAGATCTCATTTTTTCAATCGTTTTCAGGATCCTCCTTGTTTTAACACCACTGTATCTCCATGACAATATATTGATCTTTGTACGCATTCTTCATTAGGAAAGTTGGCGCTGTAAAATTTTGCACCATTACTTGTGGTTTGAGGATCCTGATTCTATTCACAACTCTCTTCTATTGCAGTGTTTATAAATAGGAGCCAGGAAAATTCTGAGTAATAGTCTTAAACAATTTTATGAATCCTTATTTCTTTTGCTGCGCTAGAAGGCCATTCACAGTTGAGTGATTATGTTGGACACTCTGCCCTTAAAATCCTTCTTTATGAGAAGTGACCTACCTATGTTGTTGTTTCGTGTCCCTCATTTTTGAATGCATGTGGATAGAATACTCATAGGATATGTCAACTTATATTTTATGCATGTTTTGAAATCATGGACTTCACTTAAGAAGTCGTGGGTCCCCAGGAGATATAGACTCCTTATATTTTTAGGTTTCGAGATTCGTTTATTCTTATTCCTAAACATTGTAGTGTTGTATCCTGTTTCTCATTTTTGAGGAAATTAAAAGCCTTTGCATGGCGTAAGATCTTCATATTGAAGTCGCAGTGATATGTAGTAACTGATACAGTTGAGCAACTCCCATGTTACAGATAAGTCTCTTAACCATACTTTGACTTTACCTTCCACCGTGGATTTGTTCTTATCTAGCTAGGTCCGCTGCGAGTGGAGGAGATTGTATTTTCAGTATTCTACTCACATCCATCATGCATACATTAGTTGTTAGTCAGTCCTTCTTCTTTGTTGTCTTAGTGGAATCAACTTTCTATCTCGTTAGGATCAGTGATAAATTCGGTTCAACATTCAGTTATTCCTTTATTAATCCTGAGATTACCATGTGATTGGAGGTTTCATAATATATTGAATATATGGGAGCAATACTTTAGTTTTATAATTATTATAATTTAATTGGAATTCGTGATATATTATTAGGAAACCCCATCGACTTTATAAGATAACTATATTCTTAGTGTAACACTGTGTATTCAGGGTGATTTGTGGTTTATATTAAGTATATGCTCTTGAATATTTTGTAGAAGATGTCTCTTTTAATCTTGCCATCGTGTATTTGATAAGGATCTTCGTGTAATCTAGAATTGGGAGTATTAATAATTTAATTAATTAATGTTATATTCTTCTTATATTTGAGTAAGAGAATTTGAAATTGTAAACCTATATTGTTGAGTTATAATGGTTTTTTATTTAATTATAGGTACTTATGTAACGATATGATTTATTAGTTAAAATAAAAATGAAATGAATTAGAAGTGGTTATTGAATTAAATTACATTAGAACCATGACTATTCATAGGTTATAATGTTTATTCCTAGTTTTAAGTACGTAAGTTTATATTTTAAATACGTAAATTTATCTTTTATAAGATTGTGAATTTAGAAACATTGTCATCATATGGAGGTATTGATTGTTTGTTCATTCAATGAGCTAAATGTTTTGAAATGGTCATGTATGATAGGAAATCTAGAATTAAATTTGTAAATTATGTTTAAACAGTATTCCTACTTAGAGTTTATTTTTACTTCATGTATTGAGGTGTGGTGTTGATGTATCATCTCCTAGAGGCTTATGATGTTTGTTTTGTTATAAGAATCTTGAATAGAAATTTGTGATTGCCCCCGTAATGCTTTAAATGTGATACCGTGAGTTATGTGAATTTAGAGTTCTGATGAATATTACTTTTAGACATGTTGAATACACTAGAGTGGTGTTGAATTTTTTTGTGAAAACTTTGCCTCACTTGTATTGTGGGTTATTGTGTTGTAAATGTCTTGGTATGTACTCGACTATCTTGATTCTATGTGGAAAGAAGTATTTTCTTGCATACAAGTTGGATTTATTGTCTTGTCAGATTGAGATTTGTACTTATGAGGCGTGGCTTTCGCTAGGGGTCGGACCCAAAAAAGGCTGCATGGGTAACCTATCAGAGGTTGGTAAGAAAGTGAAAACCTTAATTATTGCACTAGGATTTTATCTATTGTTTGGTCATTGTGATGTCATATATATCGACCTTGTGTTGTGTCATTGTCTTCCTTGTTGTCTATTTTTCTTGAGGACTTGTTCTATATCCTAGCATGGGGGGTGGGATTTTGAGTTCCACATGGTTGGGAGGAATGTGCCACATCTTCCATTGGGTCCCCTACAGGTGATATTGTTTGATTCATGTTTTTTCTTGGCAGGATCCTAGATGCACGCCATTCACGGAGTTGTTCTTTGGACGAGTTTGTGGTCATTGTATATTCTTGATCTTATGTTATTTGGTATTCTCTCATGAGGTTTTATGAGGTTTCATGGCATTATTACTTGTGAAGTATCGATATTTTTCATAATCTCGTTTATTGTAAACAAACTTGTAATATAACTATTGATATAATAAATCTGTATATGATTATTCTCTTGTTTGGATATATATTTAGTTCTCGTTGTGTTGTGATGTTTATTCATTTTGGTAGCATGGTTGTGGAACCCTTGTACATTCATGTTAGGATGTCTATCTCATGTTGTTATTAATGTTTAAAAAAATAAATTATTCAAAAGTTTTGTGTTATAACGTAACGTTTCCTGGGTTCCAAGGCGGGGCGTTACATAGATTCCTTTACATCTACCTTATTGCTTAGATCCATTTACAAAATAGGGATTGCCTATTCTTATAAACATAATATATTTTTTGGTTGGGTGATCAAATTGAGATCAACAATTAAATTTTCTAGTTATCTCCTGAGGTTATTTTAATCCTTTGAAAACAATTTTAAAATATTAGAAAATTGGGATTTTGAACTATTTCCTGGAGTTGTATGGATATCCTTTTGGTGGTTCATGAATATTTATGATACACAACCCCATCTATCATTTTAATAAAAATATTTTATAGAATATTGGTTGAAAACCACCCTTGTGTTTTCCAGGGTATTCTTTGGAATGAGGTGAAAAGAGCAATTGTCAATCCTCAAAAATGGTCTAGTTGGATATGTTTGGTTCTTATTACTTTTAGAATTTTTTTATCGCCCATTTTAAAAATGTATTTCAGTTATTCAAATTGGGATTAGTATAATATTTAATCAATTATATGTTGATATTTTAAAATATTTATTTGTTATGTAATAAAGCATTAGTATGGTAGACACATGTTTAGTGTGTGTTCTACTCATCTCTAGAGTTGTGTGTTGAATACATTAATTATTCACTTTGGATATAACAATTCTTAGAAATTGAGTCACGTATTTAACTTGCTTCACTTCCTATAAGTGAGTTTGGTTTAGTGATATTAAACCATTGGAATTCAAGAATAAATTTTTAAAAAATATAAGATAGAGATGATTATAGTAGACAAACATGCATATTTGAACAAGGATCTTTTAATTATCTCTAACTTCAATCTAATCAAAAGTGTTTTCAAGGTACGAACAAATAAATAAAAAAGGTAGTTTTAAATAAATTGTTAACATTTTCTTTCTAGTTTCTCAACTACATTTAGTTTCATATTTTCTAGCATTTCATCCACCCTCCATTTTAAATTCTAAATCTCTTGGTTTAGTCATATGATGAGGTTGTGGAAAACACACAAGTCCTTATTTATATAAGAGAATATTTATGCATCTTCTAACTCTCTGTTGGTGTTTAAAATAGCAACCCAGCTAGGATTTGCAGTTCTCTAAGAGGTAGCCAACCTCCATTATGAAGAACCACAAAGCCTGTTGGCCAACTGACAGGAAATGGAATGGATACACATTTCCCCTACACTTCAGGCTCTATAAGACCTAGGGGGGTAACCCTTTAGCAATATCTAACAATTTGAACACACAAGTAATAGGATATTGCTTGACAGATTATGCTCTCACATAATTGCTGAGAAACTTAAAATATCACTCAATATTGGAAAACTATTGAATGAGTTTCACTAATCAGCAAGGAGAACATGACAGACACAACTGTCCAAACAATAAGAATAAGAATTATTTTACATTTATAATTTTGTTTCTGAGATGCATTAATCTGCAAGATAAATCAATGCCAATTCTCGGCCATGGAGTCAAATACATAAGACAACTTTATCAGCAAATGGCATTCAACCAGTGGATCTAAAATTGTTGATGCTTTGCATCAACTATTAGTGTCTTACACCAACAATCCCACTCCTATTATCCATCAAATTTTCCTTATCAAATCCAACCTGCACACTTAAAATCACTATTATCTGCTCAAAGTATTTAACCATTTCTTTGAAATAGACCCATAAACAAAAAACACAATCTCATGAAATTTGAGATGATAAACTCACAATACTTTGTATTATTGAATTCATATGATTTAAATTTACAAGTATGGAGAAAAATTGAAGATATTCATGAAAATGCAAACACATTTCATGATTTATTTACACAAACTGGTTGTATTTGCTCATAAAATCAGAAATTACAGCTTCTAGACTCAAAATAACTAACAAACCCCTATCTACCCAACCCAATAGAAAAACTTAGAACCCTTTACAATGAGAAGAGAAAAGAAGATATAGAGAATAGAAGGAAACAGGAGCAGCCCTAAATTCGAATCTGTTGCAGACACATGGCAGCTCCATTCCCGTTGATCAAAAAATTTGCAAAATAATATCTCCTCTTCTTCCTTCAACAAACTCTACCTCTCAAAACTACCTTTGCCCATCATTACCCAGCAACATAAAATCTGCCCATGTGGAGATTCTTCTTATTTCATCCAGCTGCTCAAAAAACCTCTTCCCGTGCAAATTTTGTTTCTATTTTCTGCAGTTTATTTGTAATTTCCAGCCAATATAAAGTATTTAACTTTATAATGGAGTCTTTATTTTAATTTCAACTATGCCTTTGCATTATTTTAAAATGTTTTCCTAGCAAACATTTAAAATATTCCACAGAAAGAATATTTCTCCAGACCTGTTTGCTTTTACTCTCCTTTCCATATGTTTTAAAATAATAATATTTTCCCTCATAAGTTTTAATGAAACCTTTACTTTTAAAGATTTACCAAGCACATATAGCCATTTTGAAAATTTACACTGGGTCCCGCCCCTTTTAATCAAAAATAATAATTCTGTGAGGCTTGCGAGGTCGTGAGGTCTGTAAGGTTGCATTCTCGCCAACCTCGCACTTTTTTTATAAAATTGCCGATAATCCTGCGAGGTCAGCGAGGTTGTGAGGCTGCGAGGTTGCGAGGCTGCATTCTCACCAACCTTGCACCTTTTTTATGACATCACCACCAATCTCGCGAGGTCAGCGAGGTTGCGAGGTCGGCCCAAATCCTGCGAGGTCTGCAAGGTCATGAGGTCTACGAGGTCGGCGAGGTCGGCCCAAATTTTTTTTTTTTGCAACTTCTGCAAAATGGTCAAAACAGGCCAGGTTGACTCAGGAATCAATCTGGGAAACCATTCAAACGACCTCTGAGAGACATGTCTATCAAAACTTATCATGGGAAGCTGAAATTTGACATGCCTTCTCACATATGTCTATTGAGTATGTTTGCAAATGGGTTTTGCATGACAATCAATAGGCTTTAAATTATAAGCCTCCAAAGTGGGTCAGTTAGGATAGATTCTTTAGGTGCACTTATGAAAGTGCAGAAGCAAAATTTTTAAAATAGGAATCTCTCAAATTTGCAAAATTTGAGAGTGCCATCACTCTCTCTATCTTCAATATAATAAAGTGTGTTTCTAAGGTGTTAAGTGAGAAATATTAAATAATAGTATGGTAACATTATATTTAATTTCATATTTGGTGGCATATCATCCAACCCTCTTTCTCAAAATTTTAAATCTCTTAGTTCAAAGTCATATATTGAAGTTTTTTTTTTTACTTAAGCAAGCCAACCTCCATAATTCAAGTATTATAAGGAGTTGGAAACCCTTCCCATTTAATAAAATACATTTTATATGTCCTAGACATTGTATTAACCAATTTATATCAACCCTTCATTTAATATATCTCTTATTTGGAGGGTGCTTGGTCTAATTGTTTTATTCCTTGTCACATCGATCATCGTTTATCTAATAATCATTCATACCAACATTATGAATAGAAATCACACTTACACACACACACATACATTTTTTAGTTTTAGAGCAACACACTTACTTAGTTTTAGAGTGACACACTAGTTAAAACCAAAGCACACTTATAATACTACCACACACTTGATGAATAGTGACCTAGTCACAACCATGACAGAGTGACACACTTGTTTAAAGTTGTGAAATTTCATAGTTAGGGTTGTAGACTTATAAAATTGTCCAATTTTTAACAAATTTGACGTTGTGTGCATTGTGTGTGTTGCAGAGCTTTTGTCCCTTACTTTCTCATGAGAGGAGGCCTGGTATTTTATTGTGGATGAGCACACTCGAGGATGAGGGGGTGAATTCCTTGGTGCCATCAACCTATACTATATTGCATACATTCCAAAGATTCAGACCCACCTAGCGATGATGATCGCGCTAGTGAAGAGGTGGCATTCTAAGACTTCTTCCTTCCATCTTCTTATCAATGAGGTGACTGTTACCCTCGAGGATGTTTGGTGCATCCTATGAGTACCTATTCAGGGATACAGAGTTATTTATGATGTAGAACTTGGCATGGATTCCCTTTTTGAGTACTATGAGCTAGGGTTCTAGAGGTGGAGAGCTATCAAATTGACTTGCATAAGCATTGTGGACGTGTTAGTAACTTGATTCTGGTTATCGAAAGAATGATCATGGGAGTCCTAGTTACTAATAGGCACAAAAAAGAATTTAGTGTCGGCTAGAATGTAGTTCTGGAGGGTATGGTTGAAGACATGCACACTTATGCCTTGGGTTTGATTATTCTAGCCACCCTTTACTATGATATGCATCAAGTGGTTTAAATATGAGGACATAGCCTATTTATTGGTGTTACATTACTACATATCTAGGCTTGGTAGCACATTGTCATTCTCAGACCTATTATTGACTTGAGAGATATTGATGAGGATGAACTAGTTCTTTATAGATACATAAGTATGACTACACTCCACCATACAGTAGTGGCAAGTATAGCACATTGGAGGAGAGTCTTGGATGACATCACAATATTCAGGTGGAGACCCTAGGTACATGGTAGCCATGGGATGATGATCAATACAAACTCTTCTACACTTTCTAGACACAATGGCTCATGAGCTAACAACTTCATAGTTTAGAGAGATACCTCCTAGACCAGGTTTCTATATAGTTTGGGGAGTAGTAGGATGCTCCAATACCTAATTATAGAGTTGTATATGCATGTATTGCAAGAGAGGTTGCACCTTGAGGACAATAGATAGATTCTCAAGTTGCTATCTAGAATTTCACATAGTTAGCTCCCTACTATGGCCTTATGCAGGAGGTGTCGATGAGCCTAGGATGACACCTTCTTATGATGCATTGTTTTCACAACATGCTCTCATCTGGTTGACCGATCCTTCAAAGGCTGATGGGGTAGGATGAAGTAGAGGTCAAGGCCGAGGTAGAGCATAGGTTCCTCAACAAAATGATGGGCAGGTTCCTAGACAGGTTGGCCAAATTAGATAAATTGGATAGGTGCTTCAATAGCCTCCTTAACAACCACCACTCATTCCATAACAGCCTTCCCATATTCCATAATAGCCACCAGTGGTTTAATAGGCACAATAGGTGTAGGGAGGCTAGACATTTAGGGTTTACTATAGTAGAGGATGACTAGGAGGGAAATGACCATTCAAGAGAGAGACACCATTCAAGATGAGAGAGAGATACACATAGGAGCATGACTAGGTGCGTGTCGAGCTAGCTCAAGAGAGATAATAGTGATAGCAGACAAACTTGTAGCTGGCACATGAGACAAAATGCAGGCAACAACTTGAATCTACCACACAAATTTAGGCTTAGGCTCATGCACAATGTACCACAGTCTTGACCACCCTTTATGGACAAGCCATGGTAGAGGCCTACTATAGGACCTTATATCACCAAGATGTTCCTTGACATCAGTGAAAAATAGATTTCTCTCATAGGGGTGCCCTTAGACCGACTAGATCAACAAGTGGTCCATCAATAGGGGATCCATCAAGTGGACAATAGTCACCACTGAGAGATGAGGATAATGGGAGCAAAGGATAGCCTCCCATGTAGACATATATTTGATATAGCTTGATTATATAATGTATATTCATTTATTGGCTCCTTTTTGATAGCCTCATGTATATATTTTGATGTATGTCACATACTTAACTTGTATCATGATATTTAGTGATTTTGAAATATGAGTTGATTTTTGATGTGACCATGATATGTTTTTTTATTTCATGCTCATGGTATCATGTGATGGATTTCCTATGATTCTACATGGAGTCATTATGGATGATGTATGATTATGTATGCAAAAGCGATTGTTTATTATGCTTATGATGTGATGTACGCAAATGTATATGATTTTTAGATGAGATGCACATGTTATGTATGATATGGATGCATTTATTTTTGTATTTTTGATATGCCATGTTATGCATATGCAGGATGTATGTTATGATATGTTGACGGTTTATGGATGTAGGATGGATGCACTTATTTTTATTATGTCATGATACTTGGATGTTAGTAAGAATTTGATAGAAAATGGATGATAGAATAGAATAATGAGATGTTCATTGTAAGCTTTTCTTTTATGTTGATTGACTCACAATTCCAACAAATCTATTATTATTCTAATATTTTATTGGATATGGTGATGAGAAATATGATATTGCTTTACTTCTAGGAATTTAATTTATCATAGTACTCCTTATTTTTGATATAGAAAAAATACATGATGCACCAAGGTATGAAGAACCAGGATGACATTGTATCTAATGTGATGGAATTTGACTCTGCAAACAAATATAAATATTTTTTTTCATACCTAACATACAAAAACCTTGTTTGACCATGTAAAATATTGAGCCATCAAAGTAAGGAGACTAACAAACACAAGGTATGAATAACCTGATATGTCCTAGCCATTGTATTACTGAGACTATCTTGACACATACAAGATAAGTATTCACCAAGGTTGTACTACAAGAATATCCAACAATCACAACAAATGAAAGTATTGATAAATTCCTCATTCCTTTCTCTTTAAATAATTTTGTTAGACATCATCAAGAGATCATCAGAATGGACCAACAAGATAACTCATAGATTAAGTAGTCAATGTTACTCATATCTATTTCCAAATAAATTTGTATGTTCTTAGATAACATCTAAAATTATGGCCATTGTCAAAATGATATATCCTAGGACATTGGATAATGATGTTTTTTTAAACTAAGTAGGCCATTGATATAAACTTTAATAATGTGTTCAAAGATTAACCTTGACTTCACAATTTGTTTTCCTTAAATTTTACTTTCTAAAATGTTGTACTTGTTTTTACTTCACCAAAGGGTGAGAATGATGATCAATTTATTATGAATGAAATCTATTACAGGTGAAAGTGAGATGAGATGGGTGGTTTTGATATTTTTGGAATATTTAAATTTTTTTGAAATTTTTGAAATGTTTTGAGGCTTTTTCAGATTAACTATTATTTGAATGTTTACAATTTTCCAAGTTTTTTTTTTTTAAACAATAGTGGCAAACCACTATATATTAATATATTAGATAAGGTATTTTGTACATAATGGCTCAAAGATCATACCGAGAGGAAAGAGCCAGTGAGAAAACCTTCGGTTATAGCTCATAAAAGTAAATTAATCTATGAACAAAAATGTTTTTTCAGGTTACAACATGTAATCTATGATCAACATATTGTTCTAATCATAGCTATTTGAGGCTTACAAAAGTGCCATCATCCTCTATATAATGGAAAATACATATTTTATACTAATCTCATAGCCTACTACATATCAATACGTGCAAAACCTGCAAAAAAACCTTCATTAACTTCAGATTCTATCATTCCTCCATCTGCATGAGATCAAGCAAATCATCACCCTGTTCTTCATTACCCTCTTCCTCCAAAAGAGAATTCACTGAAATGTTCATGTCTGGAATAGGTACTAATGCTAGACTCCTGTTATTTCCACCTTGTGACTGTGGTTGTACCACAATCTGGTGAACAACTTCTGAAGGTTGAACACTTGTTTGAACTGAACCTGGGTTTCTCTGCAATAAAGAAGCTACATGATAACAATTATGATGAAGCAAAAAAGATGTATAGTGATATTTTTCCCTGAATAATTCAGTCACTTCGCTCCCCAAATGATGAGAATATCTTGTTAGAGCTCTATTCAAGTGACTGGGATCTGAGAATTCTAAAGACAATTTTAAAGCATCATAAACATTAACATATGCTTTATTATGTGGTAGAAAATTTGGAGGGAAGATACCACCCACATAGCCTTCACCACGCGAAAATACGTATTTCTGAGCACTAATAAGGAGAGCCTCATTTTGCTAGAAGATGTCATTTACCATTTTTTATGCTATGACATTTACTGAATCCAGACATTGAAGCATATCCCTGATATTAGAAATAAAGATTAAAAGAACATTTGATGGAAAAATCAATCTTCTTGTTTTCAGTTGCACAACTTCACTTCCAATGATGCATTTGAAACATCTATAATCACAAGGGCAACAAAACTTAAAAACCATTTGTAATTGCTGCATGTGAAACTTACCAGTAATCAGAGTTTCCCAAATTTGCACAGGAAACCACATTCTTAAGTTTTGAGGGAGATAATCCATCGAATAACCTGTTCTTGATCAAGGCTTTGAGTTCCGATCCAGACAAATTCACAATATTTGGTTAGAGAAAATACTGAAAAGAGAAAAAACTAACCTCAACCAACTTGAGGAGCCAAAGACAATATGTGACACAACAACATTGAGAAACAATCCATATATATAAGCGGAGAAAATCCTTAATCTCATAGTTCAGTCCACACTATCATTTCAAATACTCTTGAGAAGACTTCTCACACCAGCCAACCCGTGCTTAATTAATTTCAATAAATTCATTTAACACAAGTTGAAAGGCAGCGTACACTCCTTACTTCCTAACTTTCCACAATTTATTTTTCATAATTTCCATGTGATATTTATCATGCACTGCTAGATAACTTATACGTTCTAGAAAGATTTGTAATTCAAAGAATGAATCTCCAGTACCTGAAAAGCAATTTAGATATGCCACGATAGATACATTAAATTTTTAACCTGGCAACAAATCATATATTGCATCATGCTTTTGGAAGTGCATGACGATATGAGGAGAGATGTACACATCACACTTTCTAATCAATCTTAATCCCAAATCCACAATAAAAAATGAGTGGAATAAATACAAAGGATTTGGCATGCATTGTACCAGATGATTTCAGCAAGAGACATCATCATCCATCTTGCTTATGTCATATATTGCTTCATATATTAACAATGATTCAAAGAACTTGGCAATAAACTTACTCATGTAATGCCAGCAATAAAAATGCAAGTTAAAAATAACTTTAGCTAATTATATTTTAAATTTGCACCTCCATAATTGACAATCACAACAGTAAAATTACTAACTGAATTGAATGATTTTCCTCTTAACAAAAATCATTTTCCTCTTTGAAAATATTTTTTTCCAAAGCAAATTCAATTTTCCAATTTTATCTATATGAACCGTGACTTCCTTTTCAGATTGATCACAACCCAAATTAGCTAAATAATCTACCACCATATTTCCTTCTTTGTAAGTATGCAATAGTTGAAATTGAGTTACTTTATCTAGCAAATTCAAGATTTTCTTAACTATATATGCCAACTTCCAGTTTTGAATTTTTCAGTCCCGACAAGCATTTATTAAAATAAGTGAATCCCCTTCAATCTCGAGATTTGGAATTTTAAAAATTAATGCCAATCTTAACCCAAATAGTAATGCTTGAGCTTCAGCTTCATTATTTGTCCCACTTTCCAATTTAATAGATTTGGAACATGAAACTAAACCTTTATGATCCCTGATGACTATACCTACCCCTGAAATACCTAGATTGCCTCTTGAAGCTCCATCAAAATTTAACTTGAAGAAGCCCAAAGGAGGAGATAACCAAACAATCTTTGATCTATCATTTTTTTTAACTTGATGAAGACTACCTTTAAAAGTAAGTAAAAGAAGAGGCCATTATATAATAATTTTTGAGTCCCAATCTGAAAAAATTGAACCTATGTGTTTGTTTTTGGCCACAAACGCATTTACTGATTCTAAAATTGAACTTTCCAAAGATACCAAAATATAATCAGCACATTATTTTTCCTTCCTAAAAATACATTTATTCCTTGCCCACCAGATAGCCCACAACATAGAAGCAGGGATCACCTCCCAAATGCAAGCAAAAAAAGATGAAAAATATAATTGGGGCCAACTAGAGAATAAATCCCATATAGATTTAGGCAAAGTTGTCTACAACTTCAATTTTGACATGACAAATTGCCAACAAATTTGTGCTATTGGACATAAAAGAAAAAGATGATTAATATCTTTTAGCGCTTGATCACAAAGAACACATTTAAAAGGAATAGATATTTTCTGATGAGGGTGTAACCCGAGACACAGAAAATCACACAGAAAAACTAACAAATCTTATTATTTTCAAAGTATGAAATTCCTACATGCAGAGGATCTCAAATCCTCCAGTTTTTGCAATACATGCAAATTACAGAAAGAAACTACAGAAATTCCCCTATTCGCAGCATGCGATCTTCTTTCCCCAAAAACTGCCTAAAAGAAATAGTAACTCGCCCACAAATAGCCCGTTTCTTTGTTTGGAGCCAAAAACGGGATTCAAATTATGCACCAACTTTCGGAAGCCCTAACTCAAGATCTAACCGTCAGATCTTCAATGATAATACCTTTTCGGAAAGCTCTCGCGAAGATCTCTTGCCGGAAAGTGGGGCCTAAAGGCTAACCACTTTCGTATTCCGCCAATTTTTCAGGCCCATCCGGAGCCTCTAAGTACCTCAAAATTAGCTCCGAAGATTTCATAAGGCAAAAAGCAGAAATTGAAACTTGAATAACTTTTGAACCGGAAATGCTCTTGATCTTATTCTTTCACCAAAGTGTTTATTATTATGTCATGAAGCTTCCCTTAAATTTTTGTCTCCTCACGCCTTCAAATTCATACCTGCTAAAAATAGCAGTTGAGCAGAAAAAGCAGAAAAGTAGTTCTCAAAGTTGGGAATTCTTCTTCAACGAAAAGGGTATCCAGAAATGCAAAAACATCTACAAAAATAATCTAAATGAAAGTAAATATATATTTGGGTGATGTAGGATTTCCCTTACACCACTGGATGCTCCTGCATCAGACACCCAGGGTAATTTGAAAAGTGACTCCGTCACTTCTCAAATGGTTGAGGAAAACCCAAACGGTCAACCTCTGCCTTGGACAACCAGGATGAATCTTCCACAGGCCTTCCTTTCCACTTCACTAGATATTCTTCATATTGCCTATTTCTGGTACTCCTTCCTACACGGCTATCCAAGATTTCTTCAATCTCCTCCTTTTCTGAAGTAGGTGCTGGAATACCGCACTGTTCCATTGCTGGTACTTCCTCTGCGCCACCCTCATGATATTCTATCAAATCTGCAATGTTGAACACAGGGGAAATGTTGAATCCATCTGGCAACTCTACCTCATATGCGTTCCCTGAATCATGCCTCTTCAAAATTTTACAGGGACCGAACTTCTTCATCTTCAATTTGTTATAGGTTCCTACTGGAAACCTTTCTTTCCTCAAGTGGACCATCACTTCATCACCAATCTGAAACTCCTTATACCTCCTCTTTTGATCTGCCTTAGCCTTATACTGCATATTCATCTTGTTAATGTGTTCTTTTACCTTCTCATGCATATTCTTGATGTGTTCTGCAAAGTCTTCAGCTTCAGCACTTGTCTTCTTCTCTTGGTCCATCTTCCTCAATTTTGGAGCAGTCCTAGGACTACTTCCATACACAATCTGGAATGGTGATCTACTAGTGCTTCTATTGACAGAATTGTTGTAAGCGAATTCTGCCTGGGGTAAGATCAAATCCCATCCCTTTGGTTTATCTCCTACCAAGCATCTCAGTAGGTTACCCAAACTCCTGTTCACAACTTCAGTCTGCCCATCAGTCTGGGGATGGTGTGCAGAACTAAACTTCAACTCTGTTTTCAACTTCTTCCACAAGGTCCTCCAAAAGTATCCAACAAATTTTGTGTCACGATCTGAGACTATACTCTTTGGCAAACCATGTAGCCTCACCACCTCTTTGAAGAACAAGTCAGCAATGTGGACTGCATCATGGGTCTTCTGGCATGGGATGAAATGTGCCATCTTCGAAAACCTATCAACCACCACAAATACTAAATCATTCCCTCTCTGTGTCCTTGGCAAACCAAGAACAAAGTCCATACTTATATCCTCCCACGACCTCTCTGGTACAGGTAAGGGCTGATACAACCCTGTATTCTGACTCACTCTTTTAGCCATTTGACATACTCTGCAACTCTGCACAAACTTCTTCACATCTTGTGATAACTGAGGCCAATAATAATGCTCACTGATAATGGAAATGGTCTTATCCCGACCAAAATGTCCTGCCATTCCTCCACTGTGCTTCTCCTTTATCATATTCTCCCTCATGGAACTCCTCGAAATACATAATTGACTTCCCTTAAACAACATGCCTTCTTGAATTAGGAAATCCAACCACTTTGTCCTGTCAACTGTAACAGGTTCCTTGCAAGCTTTCCAAGCCTCTGCAAAATCAGGATCATTCGGGTACAATGTCTTGAGTTCACTGAACCCAACCACCTCAATCTGCATTTCTATCAACAATGTATGCCTCCTACTTAAGGCATCTGCAACCCTATTTGACTTCCCACTCCTATGCTTTAAAACAAATGTATAACTCTGCAAAAATTCTACCCATTTCATATGCCTCTGATTTAATTTTCCCTGACTACTCAGGTACTGCAATGCTTGATGATCAGTATACATAACAAATTCCTTCGGCAACAAATAATGCCTCCATTTCTTTAATGTTTGAACTATTGCATAAAATTCTTGGTCATATACAGAGTACTTTCTCTTTGCATCATTTAACTTTTCACTGAAATAGGCAATGGGCTTACCTTCCTGGCTTAACACTGCTCCAATGGCACAACCACTGGCATCACAATCCACTTGAAACACCTTATTGAAATCCGGGAGAGCCAAAACAGGTTGTTCTGTCACCTTCTGCTTCAATAGATCAAAACTCCTTGCTGCTCCAGTGCTCCACTTGAACTCTTTTCTATCCCCTCTCATTGTTTCAGTTAGGGGTGCACAAATACTACTGAAGTTTCTAATAAACTTTCTGTAAAAACTGGCCAAACCATGGAAAGACCTCACCTCAGTAGTAGTTCTTGGGGTAGGCCATTCCAGAATAGCCTTCACCTTCTCTGGGTCCATCTTGAGACCTTCTGTCGAGACAACAAACCCCAAGTACACTAACTCCTTCTTCACAAAACTACACTTCTTCAGATTAATCAACAATTTCTCTTCTCTTAACTTCTCAAAGACTCTACCAATATGCATTATATGCTCATCCAGTGACTTACTGAATATCAAAATATCATCTAAATACACAATAACAAAGCTTCCTAGGAACTCTTTCAGTACCTCGTTCATGAGCCGCATGAATGTGCTCGGTGCATTGGTTAGCCCAAAAGGCATGACTAACCACTCGTACAGGCCCTCTTTGGTCTTGAAGGCGGTCTTCCATTCATCTCCCTCTCGAATCCGAATCTGGTGATATCCACTCTTCAGATCAATCTTTGTGAAGTACTGAGCTCCACTCAAACAGTCCATCAGGTCATCCATCCTTGGCAGGGGAAATCTATACTTGATTGTTATCTTGTTTATGGCCCGAGAGTCTGTACACATCCTCCATTCCCCATCCTTCTTTGGTGCTAGTACTGCAGGTACTGCACATGGACTCAAACTCTCTCGAATCAAACCCTTTCTCAACAACTCCTCAACTTGTCTGTTTAACTCCTCATTTTCTGCAGGAGTCATTCTATGAGCTGCCTTATTCGGCAAACTGGCTCCTGGGATCAAGTCAATCTGATGACTGATCTTCCTCATTGGTGGTAAACCCTCAGGTACATTATCAGAAACAATATCCTAAAACTCATTCAATAACCTAGAAACTTCTACTGGAACCTTCTCACTACCCTCCTTATCCATTTTAGGAATCAATGCATAACACACACGCTCATGTTTTATGCCTTCTAAAAATTTCCTTCCATCGACATAACAAATTCTAGCACTACTGCATACCTTTTCTTCGGCCTTCTTCAGGGGTTTCAACTTATGGCGGACTCCACCCTTCATCAGGGAATAAGTGTTTGCATGGCCATCATGTACAGCTCGCCTGTCAAACTGCCACGGCCTTCCCAACAACATGTGACATGCATCCATGGGGATGATATCACAGAGTACCTCATCACGATAGCTTCCGATCTTGAACTTCACCAGGCACTGCTCATTGACTAGAACTTTGTGGTCTTTCTGCAACCAGGCAATCCGATATGGATGTGGATGCCTTTCCCTCTTCAACTTCAACTTTGTAACCATTTCTTCTGACACTAGATTATCAGTGCTCCCACCATCAATAATGACATCACAACATTTGTCTTCACACTTGCACCTTGTGCGAAACAAATTCTTCCTCTGTTCTGGCTCCTTCTCTTCAGTCACCAAGGCTCTTCTAACCACTAGGGCTTCTCCCCTTTCAGCATCATCTGAATGCTCAGATTGAGCCTCCTCATCTACATGCGCAACTCTTGCACGACCTTCTGGCCTTTTGTCTGTCCTTCCTTGGTATTGTGGACATTCATAGGCTCGATGCCCTTCTTCACCACATCGGAAACAAGTTCCTCTGAAACCACCTCTTCCAGGTCCTTGCCCAAATCTTCCTCGTCCTCTACCTCTTTGATCACCACCATTCTGATCACGTGGGCGGTAGAAGTTATCATTCCTCTGGCTTCGACTGGTACCCACATCTTCATTTTTCTTCTCATCCTCATTTCGGCTTCCAAAAGATCTTCCGCTACCCCTTCCGCTTTGACCTCCTCGTCCTTTTTGCTTGCTGTCAAATCTCTTGTTCAGCTTCTCTTCAACTCTCAGTGAAAATTGGTAAGCATCCTCAATGGTGGCCATTCTGACCAGGCTTAACTCCTCTTGAATGCTCGGCCGTAACCCATTAAGATAACGGGCTACCTTCTCCTTGTTGGCCTCTGCATGTCCCGTTCTGATGATCATCTTGTGAAAATCTTCTGTGTATTCTTTCACAGATCTACTTCCTTGCTTCAACCCTTGCAATTTCTTCAATAGATCTAACTCATAGTCCATTGGCATGAACTGCTTCTTCAGTTTCTCCACCATGCGATCCCATCTGGTGATCTTTCCCTTTTCTCTCTTATTTCTTTCTAGTTGGACCTCTTTCCACCAGATACTGGCGTGGCCCTTTAGCTTTGTTTTTGCAAACTTAACCCGATCTGGGTCCTCTACTTCTTCATACTCGAAATACTCTTCCAACTCATTGATCCAATCAATCAACTCTTCCGGGTCTAGACTTCCGGAAAAACTGGGAACTTCTACTCTAGGTCTTTTTTCGATCTTCGAAATGGCCCTTATCAGCCGCATTTGATCTTGATCAATAGCTTCTTCTTCCTCTTCTACATCTGAGTCTTCCACCTCTTCTTCATCCTCACTTTCTTCTCCCCTTCTCGGGTTTACCCCTCTTCTTAACTCTCTTTGTAATGCATTTATTTGTCTCTGGAGGGCTCTGAAACCCTCAGCCGCTAATGGATCTCTTCCACCAGCATTTTTGGCACCACCTCGCCTACCACGTGCCACTCTTGGAGGCATCTTGAATATCTTGAACCCACAACCACAGTCCTGGTGCGAACTGCCTCACGATCGGCGATCTGTCCACACGCTCAAGAAAACCCGCTCTGATACCACTTGATGAGGGTGCAACCCGAGACACAGAAAATCACACAGAAAAACTAACAAATCTTATTATTTTCAAAGTATGAAATTCCTACATGCAGAGGATCTCAAATCCTCCAGTTTTGCAATACATGCAAATTACAGAAAGAAACTACAGAAATTCCCCTATTCAGCATCACGATCTTCTTTCCCAAAAACTGCCTAAAAGAAACAGTAACTCGCCCATAAATAGCCCGTTTCTTTGTTTGGAGCCAAAAACGGGATTCAAATTATGCACCAACTTTCGGAAGCCCTAACTCAAGATCTAACCGTCAGATCTTCAATGATAATACCTTTTCGGAAAAGCTCTGCGAAGATCTCTTGCCGGAAAGTGGGGCCTAAAGGCTAACCACTTTCGTATTCCGCCAATTTTTCAGGCCCATCCGGAGCCTCTAAGTACCTCAAAATTAGCTCCGAAGATTTCATAAGGAAAAAGTAGAAATTGAAACTTGAATAACTTTTGAACCGGAAATGCTCTTGATCTGATTCTTTCACCAAAGTGTTTATTATTATGTCATGAAGCTTCCCTTAAATTTTTGTCTCCTCACGCCTTCAAATTCATACCTGCTAAAAATAGCAGTTGAGCAGAAAAAGCAGAAAAGCAGTTCTGAAAGTTGGAAATTCTTCTTCGACGAAAAGGGTATCCAGAAATGCAAAAACATCTACAAAAAAAATCTAAATGAAAGTAAATATATTTTTGGGTGATGTAGGATTTCCCTTACACCACTGGATGCTCCTGCATCATTTTCAATTTTGATAATTTGTCACTTGTTAAAATTTTGTTCTGAATTGCTAACCAGGCAAAACAACTTGCCTTAGGCAAAAAAATTGAATTCCAAAAAAAATTTATATGCTCTTTGAGTAGGATGATTAGAAGCTCTTTTGGTTAGGGAAAGATAACCTTCTTTGATAGAGTAGCAACCATTTTGAGCTCTTGACCAAATTGACCTGTCTGGGGAAGAAGAGACAAAGACTATCCTTTCACTCAAAATTGATGAAATGAGAGCCTTGTGATTATCCTAAATTGATTCATTAGAAAAATCTTTCCATTTGACCTTTCCTGTTAAAATCTTCACATGATCAAAGTATTGATAAACATATAAACCTAGTTTTTGGGACAAAAAAGACATTGAAGATTCCAAATGTAACTTTTTAACTTCTTATAACCATTCCATGAATCTTCCCAAAAAAGAGCTTGTTTACCATCATTTATTTCCCAAGATAAATATGGTAGAATTTTTTTTCTACAGGACAAAAGAAAATTCCACAGTGCAGATCCTGAAGGAGGATTAGAAACAGTGAAGATTCTTGATGAACATTGACTATCCAAGTATTAATTTTTCATTAGGCGACACCATTTAAGAGAGGGATTTGAATAAAAACGTCAGACCATTTTAGCCCCTAAGGCCAGATTTCTTTCTTGAAGATTATGGAGGCCTGCCCCACGTTTTAATTTATCAAGACACATTGATTCAATAGATATCAGGGGTATCTTTTTTTACCATCAACATTACCAAACCACAAAAAAATCCTGATAATTTTCTGAATATTTGGAATAAGATAGACTTAGGAGCTTTCAAAACTGACATAAAGTTATTTAGAATAGTTGATAATACTGTCTTGATCAACAATATTTTTCCTGCTAAGGAAAGCCATCTTCCTTTCCACGAAAGCAATTTGGATTGAATACTTTGAATAATTTTGTGCCAATAGGAAACCCTATTTTGTCCTAAAAAAAATCGGATTCCTAGATATTTGCTTGGTTGATCTTGTTTAAAGCCAAATAACTTAACAATGGATTTCACAATTAAAGGTTTAGTATGAAACAAGTAAATTTTTTATTTTTCTTCATTTAATTTTTGACCTGAGACTCTAGTATATTTATCTATAAGATATTTTATATTTATAGCTTTGGAAAGAACAACTTTACCAAAAAGCAAAGTGTCATCAACAAACAAGGAATGAGTAACTGAAATATTGGCATTTGGAAATGAAACTCCCTTGATTTTTCCTTGAGCATTAGATGAGATGAATGATATACTCAAGGCTTTATCCAAAATGATAAATCAGAATGGAGACAAAGGATCCCCTTGGTGAACACCTTGTGAAGAATTAAAAAACCCCACAGCAGACCCATTTAGTAAAACAAAAAAATTTGCACCTGAGATGCATGCCATTATCCATTTACACCATTTGGGAGGAAAACTAAACTTCAGAAGCACTTGATTTAAGAAACACCAAGCAACCCTATTGTATGCTTTTTGTATATCAAGTTTAATTATCATTGAAGATAATTTATTTAATGCTATCGAGTGCAAGGCTTCATGGGCCACAATTGATCCTTCTGGAGTTTCTCTACCTGGAACAAAACCTCCTTGCTCTTTTGATATAATTGAAGAAATCAATGGATGAAGATGAAAATAAATGGCTTTGGTGAAGATTTTATATATTGTGTTACAAAGAGAAATAGGTCTAAAATCTGAAAAAGATTTAGGTGCTTGGATTTTAGGAATGGTAGCTATATTTGTAACATTAATTTATTTAAAATACCCCCAGATTTTCTTGATTCCTCCAATGCACTTAATATATCAAAACCAATGAAATCCCAACATTTTTGGAAAAAAATAGCTATGAAACCATCAGGACTTGAATCCTTTTCAGGAGACATTGAAAAAACAACCTCTTTTACCTCTTTAAGAGAAAAAGGAGCAAGCAACCTAATATTGTCTTCAGAAGATACCAAAGAGGGAATGTGTTGTAAGAGCTTCTCCTTTTCAGCTGGTAAGTTCCCATTATTATTTACTTTCAAAGTTAAAAGATTAGAGAAAAACTTAACCACTTCCTCCTAGATATCCTTCTCTTTAACAAGAGGAGAGCCTGAAACGCTATCTTGAATTGAAAAGATTGAGCTTTGGATTTTTTAGTTTGAGTTGATAGATGAAAAAAATTGGTGTTCTTATCACCCTCTTTCAACCAAAGTTTCTAAAATTTTTTCCTTCAGTGTACCTCCTGACGAGATAGCAATTCTTTCCAATCCAATTGCAATTTCATTTGGGCTTCAAATGATGAATTATCAAGATCATTTGCAATGATTTTTTCATTAATTTCAACTAGTTTTTTGTACACCAAGTCTTTCTGAGAAAAAATATTCTTGAAAACTAAAAGATTCCAAACTTTTAAATTCTTCTTTATATGATCCAACTTTTTACTTAATTGAAACATTTTTTACCCTTTCACAAAGGGAGCACTTTTGCACCATTGCTTTATAAAACATATAAGATCAGAATGCCTGAGTCACATAGACTCAAACTTAAAATAAGAATGAGACTTTGATTTGATTGTCTTACTAGTGATGAGAAGTGAAATAGAAAAATGATCAGAAGCTACCAATGGAAGAATTTCTAAAGAAAGAGAATAATCTGAAACGATCCAATTTGAAGAGATTAAGAATCTATCCAATCTTTCTGCAAGTTGCAAAAAAAAATTCCTTCTGTTGGTCTAGATGAAGATACCATTTAATGGAATTACATCCACCAAAGCATTATCATGAATGAATGAAGAAAAATTAGACATAACAACTTTGGGAGGACTAATTCCTCATGTTTTTTCCATATCATTAGCAATAGCATTGAAGTCACCAGCTAGAACACATTTTTCCTGACCTATCAAATCAATGTTTAACTTGAGTGTCCCACAATAATTTTTTTGCAAGGGTGCTAGTTGGACCATAAAAATTCAATAGCCAAAATGAGTGACATGCATTAACTGCCAACTACGTTGAAAAGAAATATCAAAAATACTAATTGACTTAGCATTCCACAAAGTTATCAGACCTCCCAAGGCACCTTGAGAAGGTGAATGAGATGCTTCCCATTTATGCCATTTTTTCTTAATCGCTAAAAAAGACTCCTCTGAGGTTTTTGTTTCTTGTAAAACAATGATATCAAGCCCTGAAGCATCCAGTTGATGCTTAACTTGAGAATTTTTGTTAGAGTCATTTAAGCCCCTAACATTCGAGGAAATAAGTTTCATTACAATTTAGGAGAGAAGCATTCTCTCCTTGGCCTCTTTTTTTTTGTGGAGAAACCTAGATTGACATCTAGAGTGGATTGAAACCCTACTAAAATTTCTTCTTGCAACTTCACAGCTAAAGTCTTTCTTCCTCTTTTTGCAAGAGACTTTTTACTATTGGAAGTGGATAACTTTGACTGAGAAATAGAACAAAAATCATTCAAAGGAAGAACTTCACCAAAAACATCAAAAGTAATGTCATCTATCAATTTATCACCTACAGAAACTAAAGACTGATCCACAAATTCCATCAGATCTTCTTGGAAGGGTAAACCATCATGAACAAAGTTTTGATCCACTAAAATTGATGGAAAATGAGGATTGTCAAATAAACTCTCTTCAACAAAGAGATTTAGTTTTCCATCATAGTTATTTGTCACACCCAAAGTTAACATGGAAGCACATTGATTTTCTTGAAGAAAACTATAAAAATTAATTTGGGGTGAAAAAACATTTAAAGAATAAAGAAATATCTTTAGTGGAGACCACAAAGAAAGATCCCATCCCGGAGCAAAATAAACAATAACCTATTTATGCAGAGAACGACTTAAAACTTTCTTACCCAAATCAGATCATGGGGAGAAAGATTTATCGTAGGAAATTGACTGATCCAACAAAACATTATCTTTAAAAGAAGAAGCAACTTGGACAACATCTGTCTCCTCTTGAAAGAGGGAAATAAGGCAGCCTGAGTGAGTAAATTTTTTGAAAAACCCATTTGAAATAGTTGTATGAGGCCTTTTTAGTCCAACATAGAAAGACCAATTAAAACAAAAGACAAAAATATTTCAAAAAAGGGAGAGATCAACCAACATCCTGCCATTAGAAACAGAAGATACAACAACAAATGAAATTGCCGGAATTGAAAAAGAGTTAACAACCTTTGACTTGCAACCTGAATTCACACAACCATGTTGCTGACACTTTTTGAAAGGATGAAGACGAAAATGACATACAAAGAAAAATTGCTTAGGATCTTCCAAAACTACCTGTTGATCCCATATACCATGCACTATTTTAATTTGAACATTTGATGGAATGATTTTAGACACATCCATTAAAACCAAAAGCCTGACTGGAAAAGAAGGGTTAGAAAAGAACTCCATGTCTTGACTTAAAAAAATGCCCAATTTA
>CM021106.1:363869530-363919610 GCA_007115665.2 Sequoiadendron giganteum | reverse complement strand
ATGTACACAAGAATTAACATTCTAAGGGCATTGAATGTGAATAGGAACCGACCAGCCAGAAGAAACAGATTTACAACCATGACCTTAATCCGCTGGAAAAAGAACCTTAGGTTTAGAGGTTAACTTCTTTGGGAAGCTTTCTTGAACAAGAAGGGCAATGGAGTTGGGGTACGTAAGAGGGTTAGGTCCCAAAGATTTTGGACAAACAATGGGGATAGTATTCGAGAAAGTGGTCAGAAGAGGGTTCAGCTTTGGAATGAAGGGAGCAACAGGGGAACCATGGGGCGAGTGACGCCCAGCCGTAACATCCGCCCATGAACAAGAAGAAGATGAAGATGAAGGAGGTGATTCATAGATGTCAAAGATAGGTTGTTTTCCTTTGATGAGAGATTTATTGAAATGAGGATTATGATGAGCAGACAGGAAAGCATAAGAGACTTGAACCCACTTCCTGTTCCGAAAAACAAATCCAGGAGAGCCTTTAAGAATTTGAAAGCTAGAAGAAGAGCCTTGGCCACCAGAAAAAAACCTAGATCTAGAAAAACCAGCATTACCGAAACCAGCATTATTGTTAGAGGAATCAAGACCAGAATGGGGATACCAAGAAGGACCTTCGAAAGGAGCAGAGCTGGGATTTTTTTTGAAAACCTAGGACTTGAAGAGCCAGCAATACCAGAATCAACCTTATGAAAAGAAAACCCAGCACTATTGAAACCAGGAACAGAGTGGAGAAACCTAGAGGGACCAGAGGCCTCGAGAAGAGCAGATTGGGAAACCCTAGAAGGACCAGAAGGACCTTCGGGAAGAGCAGAGCGGGGTAGATTTTTTGAAAACGAAAATTTTCCAAAATTTTGCCTCCACATCGTGCGGTCCCACTTTTCTCCCAATTTTTTTCTATTATATAAATTTTGTTTGGCATCTTACCTCCATTATAGAAATTGACATATTTCTACAACAATGTGGAGAGGTATGCTTTGGACTAATTTATGCATTTATGAATACTATGACATGAGATGTGTAAGAAAGAGAACATACAATTTTCCAAGCTATGTGAGGCTATTTTTGACTTTTCCAAGTATTGCAACTATTTAAGGTTTTAAAAAAATAAATAAAAAATTTGTGTTTTCCAAGGGTTAGACCAAAAATAAAACCTAAGAGGGATTGACCTAGTGCCTCGAGGGCTCATTGATGATGCCCTTGCCTATGTAAGTGCAAAGACATCATAGTTCGACTGACTCATGACAAATGACCATTTTTTGTTGAGATATGAATTGTTTTAAAACTATTTAATTGTGCAAGTGGATGAGGTTAGAGGTTTTAATTAAATAATCATGAATCATTTAATCAAAGTGTGATTAATGACAATTAATTAAATATTTTTTATTATTTAATTAAATGAAAATGAAATTCGTATGAAGAATAGTGAATTAAGTAAATGAAATTGATTTATTCAATTAATAGGAGAAAATATGAGTTTAACCAAATAATTGACATTATTTAATTAAATGGATAAAATAGACTAGAAATGGTGTTAGTATGCGAAATCAGGTATGTGATATTGTCAATACATTTTTAGGTGTCTATTGTAGTTTCTTTTTTTTGTTCATCACTTTCCAATTTCTAAGTGCCTAAGTTAAATGTTTTTCCTATTTTTACTTCTCATTTCCTAATTTTATTTCTAGATTGTGTCTTTAGTCGGGAAACTCTTCCAAGTAAGTTATTTTAGGTTAGATTATAGTCAAATGCCTATTTTGTAAACTGAATTAGATAATTTAATCTATAATTTTGATGAAAATATTTAAATAAAGAAAAAACTAGACCTAATTTATTAATTTTGTTCATCTCTTAACACTTTAAATAAGAGGATATGTAGATACTGAAAATTGGTCTAGGCCTACGAGTACATATTTGACATAATTTTCTATTGTCCATGGTCATGATTAAATAATGTCAATTATTTAATTACCCTTTCTAATACATATTTCCTCTATTAATTAAAATACCCCTTTTAATTAATTCACTAATTCATTAATTCATTTATTCAACTATTGATTAATTAAATAAATTACATTTATTTAATTATGTCGCTAACTAATTAATTCTTCTTTCATAATTAAATATTTATTATTTAATTACCCAATTTAACCTTTTCAACAGTCAATTAAATAAATTATCTTTATTTATTTAATTTAATCTTCTATTTTCGAATGTTGAATTAAATTAACATTTAATTCATATTTAATTATTTATCTCACATTCTTCTGTTGTCTAGTTGACTAATCATTCACTCACCTTCTGACTCAAGATCTATTTTTAGTTCTCTAGTTATCTTTGGATTTAACGGCTGATCATCTCTGCGAGAAGACTCTCTGTCACAACTAGTCAATTAACTAGTTCTAACTCATGTGCATGAATGCGTTTATTAATTAAATATATTTTATTTAATTAATTAATTTAATTATGCATTTGAATTCTTCATCTTCGAGTTTTAACTTTGTCTTTGACATTCAAAGTCTATTTCTTCTATTTTTGAAGACTCTTAACTGAAGATTAAGATCTTGAACTCTTGTTCTTCCTATTTTCAAACAGTCTTGACACAAGATTAAGTTGTTGTTCTAATTTAATCTTTATCCTACAGTCTTTTCTGACTCATGTTCTAACTGACACAGAACTCACATCTCATGAAATTCATCAATCTCATCTGTCGATCTCTCTTTGACTTTGAGCCAATCGTTCAAAAACCCAAAATCTATAAAATGGCATGTCATTATCATTATTCCTCCTCCTGAAATCATACACTTTTGAGAAGAAACTTATCTTTGATATTTTTCTTAGACATTCAACACGGTTATGCTTGCATCAATACTGAAAATATGAGGGCAAGAATACTGAAAAGGTAAAATGGAGAAGAGCAATCGAGATAATTCAAAGGAGTGGACGCATATTTGGTGAGAGCTTTCCAATTGAGATTGTTTCATTGTAGTTATTATTGTTTTTCACTTTTACTCATTCTTTGTTGTTTTGATTTTAGATTAATATTGATTTAGATTAGAATTGACATTCGTTTATTCTAGTTGCAGATTCCAGATCTTATTTCTAATGTTACATTTGGTGAACTCGACATGAACACGCTTCAAATTCATGTAACATATTTTCATCTTTTCGTCTTTTAGTCTTTCCATTTTTTTTAATTTTGCAGGTTTTTGTACGATGCACCACATCTATTCAAGAAAATGATGCATCTGTATCGGTGAGTCACATCTGC
Organism: Sequoiadendron giganteum; assembly: GCA_007115665.2. NCBI lineage: Eukaryota > Viridiplantae > Streptophyta > Pinopsida > Cupressales > Cupressaceae > Sequoiadendron > Sequoiadendron giganteum. The sequence goes on along the minus strand of CM021106.1, from coordinate 363,916,345 downwards.
TAAAACCTGCACTGCATCTGTCATTACACACCGCATCCATGAATAATCGAACCACATCTGATTGTCAACATTCGGACCCGCAACTGTAAACACGAACCGCATCCGCAAATCAATTTCAAGCCGCATTTGTGGCTTGAAAGACCGCATCCAGCTGGTAAATATTTTCCACTTTTTTTCAATTTCGTACATCCGCGTTTTCTATTTTTCATTTTCATCATATTTCGTTTTCTACTAATGTTTGTTCATAGCTGTGTTAAGGGGGAATAACCAAGTTTTTGCAGGATGAAGCATAGAAGACAATATAAAAACCAAAGACAATGTTTTATGTAGGATGAAAATCGAAGACAAGAACAATGAACTATTGATCAGTGTGCATGTAGGACCTAATGCCTTTGTTTTTATTTATTTAGCAAGATTTCTATTTGGTAGATAGATAACTATCATTTGGAATAAAAAGAATTAGTGTTTGCTTTATTTTGTGCGAAAGCACGTTTATGTCACCCTTTACAATTTGGTACACCGAAGTATCCTCACCCCTTGCGCATTCATGCGATCCTGGGTGTAAGAGAAACAATTACTAACTCTAGAACTTGGGCCTGTCTTGGTGGGAAAATGTACTCACCCCAAGATGACTCTAACCGGTAGCACGCTAGACACCAAGCGACTTCTAGCCGGTATATAAAAGTGGATTCTTGGGGAAAGCCCAAGAATCATGCTCACTATTCTGACGAGATGGAAAAAAATGGACTCTTGCCGAATTTGACTAGTGGCCCACAAACACAATGCCCTTACTAGACACCTTGTTGTAGTTTTTCCAAAATCTTACCTATTTGCTGGCGCAGCAGGGTCAACCTTGTGAAGTCATCTTACATTCTTACGGTTTATGTGTCGAGATGAGATGTATTCCATGCAAGTTTCATGGGTACAATATCTTGGCTTCCCCGTATAAGTGAGTGTCATGGAGGGGAGCCAGTGGGGTCAAGCTACTAGTCATCCGCCATAAATATGCGTAGCTAGATTTATCCAAGTAAGAACTCAGCAAGTATTGTCCAAAAAGCTTAGGTTGTAAATGTTTTCTGGTGTCTTAATAGATTTATCACTTCAAAACTGAAAATACATTGAATGCTGTGTTTGTTTTTTGTTGTATTTGTCAAAACTTGATCAAACAAATGGAGTCAGTCAAAACAACTTTCAGAAAATTGCAACCTGTCAAAAAGTGAGTCGCAACTGTTAGTTTTAACACTGCATCTATCCTAGCAAATCGCATTTGTTAGGGTAAATACCACATGTGTCTATCAAAAAGTCCATTTTTACAGTATGGATATTATGAGCTGCAACTGTCAACTTTCGAATCGCATGTGTCTATGCAAGCCGCATCTGTCAATTTTCAAGCCGCAAGTGTCTGTCAAAAAGTTTAGATATACAAAGTCCATATTTAGAGCTGCATCTGAGTTAGTAAGTCACATCTATCATATGAAAAACCACATCTGTCAGAGTCCATATTTATCGCCGCATGCGTAAAGTGAACCGCATTTGTCATATCAAACACTGCATCTGTCAAAACGTCACAACTGTCTGAAACAAAGTTTTTGTCAAATCACTGCATATGCATGTTGAACCACATCTATTAAAAATAGAACCGCAACTGTTAGGTGAACCACATTTGACTGTCAACAGAAAACTTAGAAAACCACAAACCAAGTTTGAAATATAACTGTCATTTTTGCTTATGTTTCTAAAGATCAACCTTGGACAAAAACTTGAAAATTTTCTCAAAACCTTGCATTATTAGGTGTCATATACGTCCTAGTCATCATCATCCTAAGTTTCATGCATATAGATACTTCCTAGGAAATTGCATATAGCAAAATAGAACAACTTTTCGCGTCAATGGATACATTCATGTCCTGATTTGTCCTCATCATTGAACCTAGTCACTTTAGTCCTATAAGTGAATCTTTTCAGCTCAACAGTCTAGTTTGGGAAATTCACCTTGTCAACTGTCCTTGTCCTACAATCAGGTTCCTTGGTCAAACACAAATCATTGCATGCATTTACTCCATAGGTGGTAGATTATCCCTATTTTTAAAATCATTTACCATCATAGTCTACTTGAGATTTTGCATATTTTCTGTCCTACCATACGTCATCTTAGTATATGTCATTTTAGAGATCTTTAGCAAACATCCTTATTTTTCAAAAAATCCAAAAAACATAGACATAGGTCATATCAATTTTTAGACATAGTCTGCATTTCCTCAGTTTGAGCAACTTTTCATGGTCGAAACAAGGTCTCAAAAGAAACATAAAGCAATGTTGGACCCTAATGAATTTTTCAATCCTTTTGGAAATCAACCATCAGGGAGTGAGAGACCACACAAAATTTTTCTTGACAAACACGTCACTAGAGACAACCAAGGACAAATTTTTGTTGAAGACATAGACGTCGCTGTACAAGATCCTGAGTTTGCATCCTTTATTAGTGTTTAGGAAATGATCCCCAACAATATCTAGCAAATTTTCTAGTAGAAGATGCCACACTACCACCAGGATTTGATATTCATACTTTGAAACCACAGTCTACTCAACAAACACAAACTGCAACGTCAAGTGTTTCTATTCCCCAAATTATCACAACGATACCAACTAGCATATCTACTCAAACATCATCAATTGTAAACACAATCCCTTTCAACATAACACAGGGTTTACAATTTACTACGGGGGCAACTTCCTCCAACCCCTTTGGCACCAACACTACTGGTAAGAGATCTAAAGTGGGAACGAGAATTCTTATACCAATTCAAAACATTCAGACAAGAAATATTCCTATATCAAATCAGATCACTCAGACAGGAAGGATTCCTATACAAATTCAGAACATTCAGACAGGAAATATTCCCATACCAAATCAGAACATTCAGACAGGAAATATTCCTATACCAAATCAGAACATTCTAAAGGGATATATTCCCTCACCAAATCACAACCCATCGTAGAACATGGCATATCAAAACATCTACATTGATCCAAACAATGCAAACAACATGTCCTTGACACAAGTAGATGTTCTCCAAAACCAAATTCAAATGCTTCAACAATAGATGGATAACATGTCTATGTCAGGCAAATGAACTATCTCAGCACAAGATCTATGTTCATGTCCTTTTGACAAAGCGCTTTACATGACACCCTTCCCCCATGGGTACATTATACCAAATTTTCCTAAGTATAATGGGAGGAAGAATCCTTTAGAACACATTAGAGAATTCTCAACGGCATGCATGGACATATCATATGACCCCACATAGTTGATGAGACTATTTCTATGAACCCTTATCAGGATAGCACTGGAATGGTTCTCCAAATTACCATATGGCATACGATCCTAGGGTGAATTAGCTGAGAAGTTTGTTGAACACTTTGCCTTTACCATAGACAATGAAATAACCATATCTACCTTGTGTCACACAACACAAGAAGATGGCGAAACTTTCAACACTTTCTTCCATAGATGGAGAAGTCTAGCTAGCAGATGTCCAGTTGAAATACCAGAAAAGCAAAAGGTCACGATATTCCTTGAAAACATCAATCCAAAACTGCAAAGTGACTTAAGGGTACATTGTTGTACTTCATTCCTAGACTTGGTACAAAAGGGCATCATCCTTGAAAAAAGCCTTATAGACAAAGGAGAAATTAAGGTACCAGGTAGAAATCCAGTGATTCAACATCAAAACACACCCAATGATAGGAATAAATTCTGGCCTAGAAATAAAAATGTTACAAATGATGGCATTGTTGATGCTAAAAAAATACATACAAGACCAATTATCACACTTAGAGGTTACAACTCCAATCAAGACATGATGAATAGTCCAGATCAAATAGCCAATTATGTCCAAAATTCACAGCAACAACGACCACAAAGGAGATTTCCTACACATGAATTTACCCCTTTAGGACAACCAATCGAGACAGTTTTCAAAGAGTTGATTAAACATAATCTCATTAAAACTTTGGAACCAAGAGAGTATGATCCTGGATAGTTTAAACCTTCATGGTGGGATGATAATGCTTTTTGTGACTATCATCGAACAAAAGGACACAATGTCGCCAACTGAAGAATATTATACAAGATTTTGTCGAAAATGGAACTATCGAGGTCAATGGATAGAAAAATACCAAGAACAGTGATCATAAGGTCTTCATAGACCCGTTACATGACCACACTAAAGGAAAAGACTCCAGTTCAGAAACCAAGAATTCTCCGTCAGCCAATTACGCAAACACCAAGTATGACTATGGAAAAGGAAAGATCATATATAACCTCTGAGCTGAAAATGAACATGTCGATACCATCACCATCAAAAGGCATCCTGAATGTGCTATAAAAAAATGCAGAACAAAGATAACTATTCCAGGTCCTTCTAAGCCACCTACATAGTCGTCCAAGTCTAAGTACAATATCCTTGATCAATTGAGAAAAACCCCCACACACATATCCATTTTGGAATTGTTGAATTTATCACCTGAGAATTGATCCATTCTCGACAAAGCCTTATGGAATACGACTATCCCTACGAACTTAGATTCCAATCGTTTTGAAGAAATGGTAGGATATTTAACAAACTCCCATCATGCCACATTTTCCCAACAAGACTACTCAACATAAAAGACTGATCATAATGATCCATTACATCTTGAAGTCCTAGTCCATCAAACCAAAGTCAGACGAGTCTTGGTAGACAGAGGAGCGGGTTTGAACTTGTGTACCCTAAAATTGGTTAAGGCATTAGGACTCTCAGAAGAATGCATAGACACCTCTAAAAGTATAGTCATCAAGGCTTACGATGATGAGGAAAGATCATCCAAGGGAGTTGTCACACTCCCTATCAGAATTGGCCCAAAAATCATGAACACCAGCTTCCAAGTATTGGATCTCATGCTTCCATATAACCTGTTGTTAGGTAGACCTTGGATAAACACAATGAAAGCAGTACCTTCTACATATTACCAATGTCTCAAATTCCCACATAATGGCACTGAGATCATGATTGACGGTGATCCAGATCCTTTTCAATACTGTACAAGCCTAAAGGGAATCCCATAACAACAGGTACCCATTAATCAAGAAGCTCCATCATCATCCACTTTATCCCTATACATTAATCCATCACGTCTTAGCAAGTTCATTTCATTCAAACCACCATAATCCACTCCTAAGGTTGAGATCCAAGACAAGGGCTATGGAGAATATTACATGAAGACATCCTATTGTATCAGTCAGCTAGTTCCACCTAAGGCATATGGCTTACCCATGGCAGATAGAAGACAGTCAGTAGTCACATTTCATGTTCCCCCTACAATGACAGTGACCAAATGGGGAGAGTTAAGTGAAGAGGAAGTGGATCAAAGTGATATTACCTCCTAGTTGTACCAAGAAGACAATGAATACCCCTCACTGTCTATTCAAATAGCTAAGAATCAATATGGAAAAGGATTTAAGATAATGCAAAGCAAAGGATATGATTGACATAGTGGGTTAGGACCAAATCAAAATGGAAGGACGGAACCGATCATTGTCTCACCATGACCGAAATACCTAGGGCTAGGGTTTCAACTGCTTAGAATTGGTTTTCCTAGTACTTCATCACCATTTCAAGAGGAAGTAAGTGCTTACGCGGACATCGAGACATCTCACAAACCACTTCCCCCAGTTTATGATGAACCCCCAATTTACAAGGAATCCCCTGACTCGAGCGACAGTGAATGGGATTCCCTTTCCTCTACCAGTACCATGAACATAGATAGTCTATTTGGAGAACTTGAGCTCATGATAAAATCTATACCAAAGTCATCTAGTCCCTGTCATAAGAAACACTTGACCAAAGAAGAATGGATTACACACTATTATTGGGAAACCCTTGATCATGCATCTTGGGCACCTGACGAACCATCTTCTGAAAACCTAGATGTTGCAATAGTCCCATGTCAGAATTTACCTACCCCTAGGAAAAAGACCAAGAAGGAGTTAGTCCAAAACTTCTGTGACCATGTCAATCATTCAATATTCACCTTGTCGGCTTCCACCTTTGATAACTTCGATGATGACATGCCCCTCATATATCCTGAACTTATTGACTGGGATCAACAAGGTACACCCATCTTAGACACATTCGAGAATGACGAAGCATTAGCTGAGCTCATGGGACTTCGAGAAGGCATACCAAGAGGGGATCATAAAGCTAGTTTTACCATTGACTTGGATGGCAAAGCATATTTTGGGGAGTCTATTTACACCTCTAGTCGTAAAAATGAGAATAAAAAGAAAAATGATGAGTCCCTAGGTGAAAACCGAAAGGCGCCTTTGGATGAAGAAATAGTCAAAATAAAGGACGTATCTAAGGGCGAAAACCTCTTTGAGGAACCCAAAGATAAAGGTTTAAATATTCTCCCCGTTGAACAAGAAAATTCATCGATGCTAGGAGAAGAGCCTGTTGTAGTCAACATATGTACAAAAAAGAACCCTCAGATGGTATATTTTGCATCTTCTTTAACAGAGACAGAACAACCTGAGTTTAAGGACTTCTTCACAAAGAGATAGATAAAATTTGCATGGTCATATGCTGACATGCCTGGGCTGGATCCAGACCTAATATTGCATCATATACCTTTATAGCCAGATATTAAGCTAGTCAAACAGAAGTTAAGGAAAATGCATCCACAAATTACTCTACTAGTCAAAGCAGAACTTAAGAAACTCCTAGATGTCGGATTCATAAGGACCATAGACTATGCAGACTAGATATCAAATCTTGTACCAATGACTAAACCAACTGGGGGCATCTATATTTGCATATAATTTAGAGACCTCAACAAGGCATGTCCTAAGGATGAACTCCCTTTGCCGAACATAGACATGATAGTAGATATTACAACAGGCTACGAGATGCTATCTCTCATGGATGGTTTCTTGGGATATAACCAAATCAAAATCACAGTTGAAGACCAACACAAGATAGCTTTCATGTGTCCATGGGGCACATATTGTTGGAATGTTATGCCTTTTGGCCTTAAGAACATAGGAGCTACTTACCAACGGGAAATGACTACGATTTTCCATGACTTTGTACATACTCTCATGGAAGATTATGTAGATGAAATTATAGCTAAATAAAAAACAAGGGTAGATCATTTGAAGGTTTTAGACAAGATATTCCAGAGGCTAGAGAATTACAATGTCAGACTAAATCCAAAGAAATGTGTCTTTGGAGTAAAATTAGGGAACTTCTAGTGTATATCATTTCTAGAAGAGGCATAGAAGTAGATCCAAAGAAGGTAAGAGCTATCATAGAAATTCGTCCTCCATTCAACATAGGTCAACTAAGGACACTACAGGGAAGATTACAGTCTATTAGGTGTTTCATAGTACAATTGGCAGATAAAATACACCCATTTCAACATCTACTCAAGAAAGGAGTACCATTTGTGTGGAAACATAAATGTCAGGAAGCCTTCCAACAAATCAAGGACTATTTGCTCACTCCACCTTTCTTAATGCCACCAATAGATGGAAAACCATTGATACTATACATTTCAGCAACTCAATCAGCATTAGGAGCTCTTCTTGCACAAAACGATGATCAAGGTCATGAAAGAGCAGTCTATTACATCAGTCGTACCTTGGTAGGATATGAATTGAATTACAGCAACATAGAATGTGCCTGTCTAGCAGTAGTCTTTTCTACTCAGAAACTTCGGCACTATATGCTCAACCGTCAGACAATGTTGGTTGCAAAGATTGATACCCTCAAGTACCTCCTAACTAAAGTAGCATTAACATGCCGATTGGATAAATAGGTTATGATACTTAGTGAGTATGACATCTAATATGTCAAGAGAAAGGCTATAAAAGGACAAGTGATTGCAGATCAATTAGCATATGCACCTATGAAGGCAGACCATCCTTTAGTGGCAGATTTTCTTGATGAATTTCTCTTCAACATTGACATTAAAACAAAATGGAAATTATACTTTGACGGGTCACATACAAATCGTGGTTCAGGAGCAGGTATCCTATTTGTTACACCTTAAGGTGATACTATTCCTAAATCATTCAGGATTGCTTTCCCTTGTACCAACAACATAGCAGAGTATGAAGCCTTAGTGACAGGACTAAGAATGGCAGCACAATGGAAGATAAAAAGTCTACATATTTTTGGCAATTCTCAACTAGTAATCCGACAAGTAAATGATGATTAAGAGACTAAGGATGAGAAGTTTTCTCCTTAAAAAAACATGGCTGATAGTTTCAAGCATTACTTCAATGACATTACCTTTCAACAAATACCAAGTGTTCAGAATAGGGCTGTAGATGCTATGGCAATCGTGGGTTCCTTGTTGGATATTTCGAGTAATGTGCCTAAGTTTGAGTTTCTGGTTGAATAGTTGTTGGTCCCTGCCTATGATGTCCCTGATACTATGATGGTGTGTACAATTTTTGGTTCTACTTCCCCTTGGTATAAATACGTGTTCGACTACCTGACTTACCAAATCTTACCTCTAGACTTGTCCAATAACCAACACAAAACCTTTATCCAAAAGTCAGCTAAATACACCATCATCAGAGATACCCTATATAGACGTACCTTAGATAACGCCCTAATGAGATCTCTTGATGCTGAAGAAGCACAAACAACTTTGCAAGTGGTGCATGAGGGTATATTCGAATCTCATTCGAGTGGTCCTACTTTAGCCCATAAGATTATGAGACTAGGTTATTATTGGCCTACAATGGAGAAAGACTCATACATCTTTGTAAAGAAATGTAGACAGTGTCAGATACATGGAGATTTGATAAGAGCACCAACACAGGAGCTTCATCTGATTACATCACCATGGCCTTTCACCCAATGGGGACTCAACCTCATAGGTGAGATACACCCTCCATCATCCAACGGCCATAAATTCATCATAACCGCCACTGAATACTTCACCAAATGGATTGAAGCTATTCCCATGACCTACATCACCGACACGCAAATATCCAGGTTTATCCTAAACTATATCATTTTTTGGTATGGTGTACCCCAATCCATAATCACAGACAATGGCCTCCCCTTCAAGAACCAAGAAATATGCCATTTATGTGAAGATTTCCATATCAAACACCATTTCTCCACCCCGTATTACCCACAAGGTAATGGCCAATCCGAGGCATCTAATAAAACCATTGTTAGAATCCTGAAAAAGACTGTCAATGATGTTGGCGTGACTGGCACCTACAACTTAACCCCGCCTTATGGGCTTACCGCACTAGCATCTGTACTCCCACTAGCACCACTCCATATTCACTAGTATTCGGGTCCAAAGCTATCTTACCTATTCAGGTTGAAATTCCTTCCTTGGGGGTTTCCTTGAAAGGTCACATTGATGATGAAGAATACCATGTATCTAGGTTACAAGAGCTAGAATTAATGGATGAATGCAGATAGAAAGCACTAGACCATTTGCAAGCATATTAGAATTGTCTTCGTCATAGCTATAATCGAAGAGTTCTAAATAGAGTCTTTGACATTGGACACCTCGTTTTAATGGAGAATCCTAAGAATCAAGTTGAACGAGAAAAGCTAGGTAAGTTTGAACCTAACTGGTTGGGGCCTTATATAGTCACAAAAGCTTTTGGTTCAGGAGCATACCAACTCTCTACTCCTGAAGGAGAGCCACTTTTGTCACCTATCAACAACCTTCATCTAAAGAGGTTCTATGCGTAGCTTTTGAGAATCCATGCCTTAATCTAGAAAAAAAAAAGGAAAAAAAAAAAAATGGTTATCTTGATGAAAACCTGGCAAAAATGCATCTTTGTAACACCAAAAAAAATGAGAAAAATCAAAATAGTCAAGAGAAATAATCCGTCCAATAGTGAAAACCACTTCGGTGGCACTATGGATAAGTACCTTGGTGAAAACTTGGCAAACAGGCACCATGTGTAGTAAAACTCGCTCTTTTGTCTACCATTATTCCAATCAGACTTTTTTCACCATCCATCATCATAAATGGTTGTCTTATCCATTGCTTGGAATGATTGACATCAAAGTCCATTCCGTCACATTCCCCACTCCATCTTGCAAGTCTTATTCCCGGATGGGGGAAAATCCTTGTTCTGTGCCATGAGGACCTTGTACATAACATTTCACCCTTGAAAATGTCTTGAAAAATCCCAAAAACATTAGAAAACCTCAAAAATACCAAAAAAAATGTCAATTCAGTCATGTTAAGTCAATCATCGACAAAGTCGAACTACGTTGCCTCTGCGACTGGGACGTAGGCAAGGCCATCAATCGATGTGCCCCCGAGGCATTAGGTCTGTCAGTCTAGGTTTGTCATGTATCACACTTTAAAATCATGACTCTTTGTACATTCAAAGTCATTGGTTGTGTTGAACTATGAGGTCTATGCGTGTACAACGTAGGTAAGGCTAATCAATCGATGAGCCCTCGAGACCGCACTAGGTTAGTCCAATAGGGTTTATTGCATTCACTATCACACATGTTGCATATCATTAGCTTAAGTACATATTTTCAGTCATTTAGGGTATTGTATCATGTCATACACTTTCTACACACACTTTTGATCATTCAAGGAATGAAAACAATTCATGCATCAACAAGGCAAATATCTCAAAGTCATCAAGTCAATATCGGACACATTGTCAGAATGATCAACTTATGTCTTAAGCAAGATATGTCTTTCTTGTCAACATACATCAACTTGTCATAGCCTCATGTTGCTTGTTACATCAATGTCATCAAGCTCCAATGTATTATATGGCACGTGTCTTTTTTGAAACCAGGCTTTGTCATGCCTTATACAGATAGTCACCAAGTCGAAACCAAACTCAACATCTTATGTAGTATGTGTCATCTCTCACATTACACTATGTCAAACATCAAACAATCAAACAATCCCACAAGATCAAGTTTTGGCGAATACTTTTATTTGGCTTTATGACTTTATATCTTATTTTGTCTTATCTTTTTATCGATTTGTGAATTAGTCTGGTTACTAGCTTTCTCAAGGATGTCTCAGGACTCTTTTTCTTTTGCTGCTGTCTGTCAACTATCTTTTTAACTTTTGTTTTTGAGTCATGTTACTAGTTTCCTCAAGGATGTCCTATCATGTATTTAGAGGAGAAATGACATCTCATGACCCACCTTTTATTTGTTTGCTGTCTGTGGTTTGTCAAGACAAAATGACTAGGGTAACTTTGTCCTTAGTATGAGTTAAGACACTCCTTCTTTGCAACTGTCTATTTTTTGCAAATGAATGACTTTGTACGCTATGGTTTATCTCATATCATAGTGTGTACTATCCATTTGTGTCATGTCCCTCCCAATGATGATAAAAATTGCAAGCTTAGCATATATGGAAAAATATCGAAGATCACATCTTTATTCTCAATCAACCACCTTAATTGTTTCTTACTAACATTCTAAAATCATTCATGCTAACATTTTATGACTTTCTGACATAATGATAGAGTCCTGTGACACAATAAAAATATTAGATCATCTGCATATCCATACATTCTATAAGCATTTCACATAGTTGCATTGCATTTCAAACATATAAATAGTAACATTAACATCTTCATTGCATAAATTCCAAATCATAAGATACATAATAGAAACATAGCATGTACATATCACCATCACATATAAATAAACATCATATAGCATATTACATCCATCATCATAAACATCATAAACTGCATAAACTCATAATATAAAGCATCCATTTATATAACACATGTACATACATCATCTAGGACACATAATCATATAGAAACAATGCATCATCCATAAAATAGAACTGCATATCATATAGAAGCCGCCAAAATTCATATTTATATCGCTCAAAATAATGTGTCACAGTACAATATTAGAATGTATCCATATATAAAACAAGCTCGCAGGCTCTCTGATCAAAATACAATATCTACATAATAACAAGTGTCATTGTGTCCCACTGCCACTGCTATCACATGGTGAAGGTGGTGGAAACTACCTCAGAGGTGCTCTTTGTGAGGTGGAAGGCCTCTCATACAGACCTGTCCTCGGTGGTCCTACCACACCCTCTATACTCTATGTCTTGGTGTGACTCCTTCTCTGTGACCTATGACTGTGAACCTCTGAAAAGCTAGGAGCTCATCTCTTTGCTAGCACCATTGACTCATATAGATCTCTATAATATGAAGCTCTCTCTACTGATCTAACTAGCTCCCACACAAAACCATCTGATGAAGTACCACTACACAAGCATCTGACCTCTGTGAACTACTGCTCTATCTCCTATCATTGGGCTATGGCCTGATCTCTCTCCATGAGCGCACTGTCTCTCTCTATCCTCATGGCATCTAGCCCTATTGTGATCAGTCTCAACCTCTCCTCCAAAGCCTCCCTATCACCATCCCTAGGAGCATCATCCTCCCATCTCCCATCCACAATCCGATCTCTGAGCTCTCTCTCCTACTCCTCCATAGGTGCCTCCTCCTCAACATCGTCCTCCGCATACCCTGCAAGAATCCCAAGAGCATCGATATCCACATCAATATCCATATCTACCTCCTCATCCTCTGCAACATCCTCTCCCCCTATAGCCACATCAACTACCTCCTCGGTAGCTTTCTCATCTCTGACCTGTGCATCAACTCCACCTCTGATGTCCAACATCAGTGCATCCAGTACTACTTTCTCTCGGATAGGTGAACGTCCACCTACCTGACCCCCTCTTTTTCCTCTCCATCCTCATCTACCGCCTCTGCCACCACCCCCTCCTCTGCCATCATCCCCATCACCCCTCCCTCCAACTCTACCACCTCTACCTCTCAGCCGTCCTCTCAACCTTGTGCCTGATCTCTGAACTGGTACCGACTGATCCAGATCTGTGTAAGGAATTAGATGATGCTCCACCCACCATGCATCATACGTAGCCATAGTCCTGGGATCTGCTAATCCATCTCTCCATCCCCACTGTACTAGCTGTAAATCCTATATCTCTACCTCTATCATCGCTATTGGAATCATGGGCCCCTAGTGTGGAACCTCTCTAGATGATCGAGCAAACTCTGCTCTACCTTGAGGCTCATCCTGAACCTCTCTGAACTGTCTCAAAACTCACTCTGGTAAGTGCCTCTCTATGATGTGCACGCTCGAAACAGTCCTCCCAATGAGGTATTGTGTCTATCTGCAATATGGAAAATGCCTATCCTCATTCGACCACTCCTCATAGTCCATGTATGGTCTCCAAGTGAACTGATCTAAGATATCAAGTGCATGTCTCCAATATCCACTATCTCCCACATGGCTCTGAGTGATGTTTCCTGTGTACTAGAAAACATAAGGAGATCTTGCCCATCGCTCTACAATAACTGGAGGAAAAAACACAGCTATCCTCTCCCATGCCCAAACCATCAGCAAAGTGGTCCCACAGCTCATCAACTGTGCATCTTTGTATGCAATATCATGTAAATGGAAATATAACATCCCTAAAAGACACGGACCCTAGGCATACAAAATCTCTCTCTCTAACATTCCCACCAACATCTCCCCCCATCCCACAAGAAAACCATGACCTCGTCGATCTGGTAATACTATCCCACCTATCAATGTACATAATATATAGTCAATCCTGTTGTATTTGTCTGCTAACACTGGCCATCTGATCTCACAATGCTCAATGTCGAGCCTACTAATATCATCCACCTCATAGAATCTAGCTAACTATATCAATCCCCACTGGGTATCATACATCACCCGCTCTCCTCTAATAGGCAGTCTCAGTATCCTATACACATCCTCCAATGTGACAGTCGCCTCCCCAGTCAGCAGATGAAATGATGATGTCTCAGAATGCCATCAATCGCACATTGTGGTGAGCATCCCTCTGTTTGCCTGAATAGCTGCATCGAAAGACAATGACGAAGGCCAAGTCTCCACAAAAGCCGTATCTCTGCACTAGTCAGGAGATCTCTCATATCGAAGGTGTTTGGTCGGGTCTCCTGCGTATAAATGGGATCTAATATAACCTGCATATCAACCATGCTATCATAATTTTCAAAGGTTTTTCCTTAGAATTTTTTTTTCCAAGAATTTTCCAGCCAAATGCGGCTCATAGTGACAGATGCGGTGCATGCCTACAAATTAGTTGCATGACAAAGAATTTGCGTCGCATATTACATATGTGTTGCACATCCCTAAACAAAATTTCTCCAAAACCAAATGCGGTGTAGAAAAACCAAATGCAGTGCATTTCCTATAACCTGTCTATCTGCTACATATGCATTTCACAAATGCATATGCGGTTCACTACCCTACATGCGTTTATGCTAGATGCAGATGTGTTCCACAAATACATATGCAGAGCATTTTATAACAAATACGTTGAATGCCTAAAATGCCTATCCTAGCCTAGACGTGTTTTCACATATGCGTCATTCCGCAGTCAAATGTGGTGCATACGCTGACATATGCATTGATTATCAAAGACCGCATATGCTAATTAACATTTAACTACCTAAATCTACGTGCAAAACAAAATTTCAAAGGCTCATTTTTGGGTACATACCGGTGGTCCCGCATCAGTTGGCCACCTGAAGGTCTGGATTTGATATCCTCAATGCGCAGCGTATGGAATGGGAGCCATCTTCGTCCACTTGTCAGAGAAAAATCTCAATTCTTCCAACTCCTCTAGGTGCAAATGAATTGGTTTTCAATCTAATTCTTATTTATAGCTAGGGTTTGGGTGGCATTTCTTCTGACCTACTTTATCGGCCGCTTAACCGTCCGACTTCAAATGACTCGTACATGTCCGTAACATCTCCAAATTCAATTCCATCAACTCCATAGCATTTCTAGTCATCAAATTGACTTATCGAGAATATTTCCTGATTTTTTTGAGATTTTTCAAAAATCATCAATTTTCCTGAGGGGCATACCCTAACCCATTTCATGCTGGGGCATGATCGGGGCATATTTTCTTTGAAACAATGCCTAAACAACATTGTATCAAAGAGGGGCAAACTGTAGATACCAAAAACTGGTCTAGGCCTGGGAGTACATATTTGACATAATTTTCTATTGTCCATGGTCATGATTAAATAATGTCAATTATTTAATTACCCTTTCTAATACATATTTCCTCTATTAATTAAAATACATCTTTTAATTAATTCACTAATTCATTAATTCATTTATTCAACTATTGATTAATTAAATAAATTACATTTATTTAATTATGTCGCTAACTAATTAATTCTTCTTTCATAATTAAATATTTACTATTTAATTAAACCCCCTTTATCCATAGTTAAATATTTATTATTTAATTACCCAATTTAACCTTTTCAACTATAATTAAATATTTATTATTTAATTATTCAATTCCAACTTTTCAACAGTCAATTAAATAAATTATCTTTATTTATTTAATTTAATCTTCTATTTTTGAATGTTGAAATAAATTAACATTTAATTCATATTTAATTATTTATGTCACATTCTTCTGTTGTTCAATTGACTAATCATTCACTCACCTTCTGACTCAAGATCTATTTTTAGTTCTCCAGTTATCTTTGGATTTAATGGCTGATCAACACTGCGAGAAAACTCTCTGTCACAACTAGTCAGTTAACTAGTTCTAACTCATGTGCATCAATGTGTTTATTAATTAAATATCTTTTATTTATTTAATTAATTTAATTATGCATTCGAATTCTTCATCTTCAAGTTCTAACTTTGTCTTTGACATTCAAAGTCTATTTCTTCTGTTTTCGAAGACTCTTAAGTGAAGATTAAGATCTTGAACTCTTGTTCTTCCTATTTTCAAATAGTCTTGACACAAGATTAAGTTGTCGTTCTAATTTTATCTTTATCCTGTAGTATTTTCCGACTCGTGTTCTAACTCACGTTCTAACTAACACAAAAATCACATCGCATGACATTCATCAATCTCATATGTCGATCTCTCTTTGAATCTGAGCCAATCATTTGAAAACCCAAAATCTATAATATGGCCTATCATTATCATTATTCCTCCTCCCAAAATCATACACTTTTGAGAAGAAACTTATCTTTGATATTTTGCTTAGACATTCAACACGGTTT
The DNA here is from genome assembly GCA_007115665.2 of Sequoiadendron giganteum. Classification (NCBI taxonomy): domain Eukaryota; kingdom Viridiplantae; phylum Streptophyta; class Pinopsida; order Cupressales; family Cupressaceae; genus Sequoiadendron; species Sequoiadendron giganteum. The sequence goes on along the minus strand of CM021106.1, from coordinate 363,900,182 downwards.
TGCTTGCATCAATACTAAAAATATGAGGGCAAGAATACTGAAAAGGAAAAATGGAGAAGAGAAATAAAGATAATTCGAAGGAGTGGACGTATATTCGGTGAGAGCTTTCCAATTTAGATTGTTTCATTGTAGTTATTGTTGTTTTTCACTTTTACTCATTCTTTGTTGTTTTAATTTTAGATTAATATTGATTTAGATTAGAATTGACATTCGTTTATTCTAGTTGCAGATTCCAAATCTTATTTCTAACGATACAAGATCCAATCAATCAATTCTTTAGGATGATAAATGGAGCCAATGGACCACAAGTTTTAGAGTGATGGTGATCATGCGAACGACTTGTTTTCAAAAATTTCTTCCCATTCTGGTAGTGCTTCGGCTTCCCATGGTTGGGCTCATACCAACAATTGGGGTGAACCCTTGGGTAGAGTCAAGAGATTTGCATCTTCTTCTCAAGGTAGGGTTCATAATAGCAGGTGGTTTGAACCCTTGGGTAGAATTAAAAGTTGTGCTTTTTCTCTGGCACTCGCTTTCAGATCCAAGTTTCAACTGAGAAGGTCTTTTTCAGTTAAAAAAAGGCTAATCAGGGGTAAGCAAAAACCTTTTGATATATGACCTTTCGTCAGTCTGTCTAAAGAGGATAACCATTCTTGGGCTGACGTGGTGTCTAGTCAAAATTCTCTTGCGTCTTCTCCAAATAATATCCATGTCTTGGCCCGAGCTTCCTTCAATCCAAAATTGGTAAAGTTTTCATCAAATGCAGCATTTCCTATGTCTTTCCCTAATAACATTGTTCGAAAGATAGATGATTTCTATCAGGTTTTGCACCTTCAGTTGAAGAATTCTCAGCACAATAAGGTGGATCCACAATCACTTCTGTCTGGCTCTACCTCTATTTTGGTATCGCCTGCTTCGTACCCCAATAATATGTTACTGGGTAATGATGTTGGCTCTGGAGCTCGGCGTCCTCCTCAAAATTTTATGTCTGGGGTTAAGGTAAGTTCAATACCTTCAATTGCCAAAAAATTGTACACTTTTGTTCCTTTGAATGGTAGCACAAATCAATCGCCTCATAAAACAAAATTTTCAAAAGTAGGCAAAAAATGGATTTGTAAAGAAGTCCCTCTTTGCCCTATTTTGAATGAATATGTTCCTGAGGGTTTAATTCAAATTACATTCCTAGTTGAAGTTCTAGTAGATCAAACTCAGGATCTGAGAGATCATGGTTTAATTTGTAAATTCTGGAAGTTTTTGCCTGATATTGAAAATTTGAAAGATCTTTTGTTCTCTAATTGGGATGGGGCTAATCCGGTATTCTACATCGATCAAGGAAATGGTTTTTTTATTGTATTTTTTACTTCTAAGATGCAGAGAGATTTATTTTTGGAGGATAAGTCTTGGTGTTTTGAAGGAACTGAGTTGTTTATTCAAGCATGGGTTCCAAATTTTGATCCTAGGGCTACTTTAATTCAACTTGTACCCTTCTAGATCCAAATTCCTTCTCTTCCTTTAGAATATAGGGAGCCACCTCTTGTGGAAGAAATTTCTAATAACATTGGCATTTTTCTTCACCATGATTTGGATTTTTTCAAAAATCCAGCTAAGCTAGTTAGGTTTTGTGTTCAACTAAATGTCCAGAAGGCTCTTCCTTCTTCTCTCCTAATTCATTCAAAAAATGGTACTATCAGAGTGACAATCTTCATTGAAGACACCCAAAATGTCTATTCTTTGTGTCACCTTTTGGGTCACTCTTCATCTTATTTCTCAATCAGTTTTGTAATACCCCTCCATTTTGCTTCTACTTTCATGTTGTTTATGCTTTGCTTGGTTTACAGCTACTGTGATACTGGAAATATTTTTATTATGATATTTTGATCGCTACTCTTGAGTGACAAAATATTACTATGTGATGTGATTATCTGATTTGATTTTACATGCTTTGATGAATGAATGCTGACAATAGAATTATCATGTGATTATTTATGAAACTATTGATATGATGTTAGTGTCAGTCTTTGATGAGTGTATTGGTGAAGGAGACGGGTTCGCATCACTCGCTTGTGAGCACCCTACGATTCCAAGATTTCTTCTTCATGGTGTGAATTATATACTGCATATATTATGTTGATTATTTGATTACAGGTTGCAGGTACATGACATCGACTCCACCTGGTTCCACAGGTTTGAGCGTGTCGATCCAACAGTTAAGTTGAATGGGAGATAGTAGCTTGGTAACATGTGTCAGGCCTACACCTTAGCCTTAGTGTGTCGTCCGTTCTGATGTTTGAGTCATGTTGTATCTTATTGGATGTTATGTTATGTTTTGAAATGTGTTGAACCTTTAAATAGTTCTTTTGAAAATTGCATTGGCTAGAAGAAATGTTTATTTTATAGTATATTAATGTTATGCTTTTGGTTATTTTTAAAATGATTATTGAAATTAAACTTAAATTAATTAATTAATTAAATTTAAATCTCAAGGATTAAATTTAATTATTAAATAATTTTAAGTAAGCTAATTAAAGTTAAATTATTTAATTATTAAATTTAAATCCCAAGGGATTAAATTTAATTATTAAATAATTGTAATTAAGTTAATTAAAGTTAAATTATTTATTTAATTAAATTTAAATCTCAAGGGATTGGATTTAGTTATTAGATAATTTAATAATAATTAAGGAAGTGTATTTGATTATTATATTAAATTAAATCAAAAAGGGAATTATGTGAAATTGAAAATTTTCTTTAAAGTCAAATTAGGATCTTCCAAAGAGGAGAAATGAAATTATCTTGTAAATTCAATTCTTGCATTTGGAAGTGAATTAGGGTTGCATTAGGTTATTTTGGAATTTTGAAGAAATGATGTTTTATAAGATTAGGGCAGAAAAATTAGGGGATTTCTTCTTCCTTCTTTTTTTCACAGGTATGAGATTTTTGGAGAGGGTTTGCACATGAAAGTTTTGAAGATTATTTTCTGTTTGGAGATTTAAATTGAAAGGAGAGAAAATTTTGTGGAGAAGGTAGAGCTAGTAGATTGAAGCTTGCTGGAAATTTCTTGGCATTGTGGGAAAAGAATTGTGAAGAGCTCAAAGGAAAGTCTGCATCAATAATCTTGGTGGCTGCAAATAACCAGGTTTTCCTTTTATTTTCTTGTTTTATTGTTCCTAGTTTAACCTATTTTGTTTAAATGAGAAGAAATTTGCAAATGGGGGATTTTCCTTGAAACCCTAGGTTAAACTCCAATAGTTTGGTGTTCAGATTTATTTATTTTTGGAAATGCAAACCCTTTTAGAAAAATGGGGGAAGAGAAAACCAGGTCATTGTTTCAATCTTCTTGTGTTTAGAATTTTTGAAAACCCAAAGGAAAGGGAATGGTTTCATTTGTTTTCTGAATTTAATCTTTGTTTGGAAAGTTTTCAATGGTTGCAAAAGAAAATTATTTTCTGGTTGTTTATACATTATTTCTCCGATTACCCTAGTATAGAAAATTTTGGAAAAAATAAATTACATATATAATAATATACATTGCATATACCATTTTCTGGAAATAATATATGCAAATCTATATTATTATATATATAAAATTCTTTATATTTATTTTAAACTGTGTCATGCTATTTTTATTTGGTTGTGTACGGCCTGGGCATATCGTACGTGTGTACGAAATTTATTTCCGTCCGAAATTTATTTTTATTCAAAGAGAAAATTTTATTGTTTGGTGGGGGGCTCGGCCCCCACCCCTTTGTTTATTGGCGCAGTGGGTACGCGCAGCGCCCACTGGGCAGTGCGCCACCCGTACAGGGGACGCACTATCCAATGGGACTGCGGCCCCCGCTACCCCGGCCACTGTACGTTAGCATAGTCGGCGTAGGGTACGCCGACTGCGGGTGACCGCGGGACAGTACTGCGGATTGTCACATCCGCGTTTGTTTGGGTTTTGCTTTGTTTTAAATTTTTATTTATAAATTTTATTTTATATTTGTTTTTTTTTAAATTTCGTTAACTTTATTTTATTTAATTTCATTTTTTTAATTTTATTTTAGTTTGTTTATTATTTTTTTTATATATAGGATATATAAAATCTTTTTAATTAAAGTTTTCTGGCGTAATAGATTTTGTTTTGATTAAGATAAGAGTATGGAGTTAATTGTGCCTATTATTATGAGATGGTTTTTTCTTGTAGATGTGTGTATTTTTATACCTTGCTAAAACACGAGAGCATTCAGCTACTTAGACATTTAACTATAGTCGAACTCATTATTGCTCATGATTTGATGTAGTTGTAGAGATTATATTTTTTTAATAAAATTTTGATTGGTTGATATAAAGCCTTGAATGAATTATTTTACTTCACTGCGAAGAGCATTAGATTAGGAACATGGTTTTAGAATAACCAAATGTAGTATTTCCTTTTTCCAATGTATGAGTTCATTGATGTACCTTGTTATGAATAATTTGTGAATGATTGTTGAGAAGTAGAGTTGTGAAGTCTTCCAGTTACACGTGGGTCATTTCCTTGTTATAATATTGTTTTATTTCCCTTGGGTAGTGTTACATTTATCTTGTCCTCCTAGTATTGGAGTAGACTTCTTTGTGTTTCCTCCTAGGATTGGAGAGAGTGTATTGGTTCAATTCTGTAGCACTTGAGTAACCCTTGGAGTTAGTTTTTGTAGTGTGTTATCCAATTAGAAGAGTGGCTTTTGTTAGGGGCCAAAGCCCAAAGAGGTAAATCGGGAAACCTTCAGAAGTGATTTTAACAACTGAGAACTAAAGTAAATATACTTAGCATATTAGGATGTAGTTCACATTAACCAAGATAAATTAACCTCACTCACAGGCACAAGGGTTTGTTTAGACTTGGGGTGAGTGAGAAGGCCTGGAATGGCAAGATCACTACCTTGTCCTTATGAAAGGTAGTTGATTCCGCTTGAGTTAGTATGAGTGCCGGGATTCGGTTGAGGTCACCAGGATTTTCGGAACCTATGAAGAATGCCTAGAGGATATCTCATGACAAACCTTGCGATGACACTCTGTCTAGGATAACACCGTGTTTATGTTGTGCGTATGTTTTCTTTAGGACACTTGATTATATTATGTCTGGGAGCAATGTAACCTTGATTAGTGTTTGTTTTATTGTACATATGTGTGGTTGAGTCAGTTTGTATCAGTATGAGTCTGCCTTTGGTTTGAGGTGGTAGGTTTCTCGTCCATGTTACTTGGTTACTATTTCCTAGCATGGGGGGTGGTCCTTCGGGCACCACATGGTTGGGTGGAACATGCACCATAACCGTTGGGTCCCCTTGATCTTCTGCACTTGGTGGCGAGACTTCTTGATGGACATCTCACTTATCTTGCTTTTGGATTCTTGTATTTTGTATCTCATAATGTAATGATATTGTTTTACCCCTCTTGTGTATGAGGTGGACCTTGTAATAATCAGACTTATGTATTTGTACTCATTCTGGGAATGAGGATTGTAATAGATCCTTTGTAATTGATTTATGTAAATGAATGCTTTATCATAACTCGTTTCTGTCTATGATGTTGAATGTTATTACTTGTGTTATTTACTTTCAATGTATTCTTGTTGATGTATGTTTTTGGGGTTTTAAGTAATCTCAGTTATGTAACCCTAGGGGATGTTGTCAATTTAGTTGAACATGTGGGTTTATTTCACTTCTTTTAAAAAAAAAAATTAGTACGCTTGTTTAGTGAATTGAAACTTCCTCTAGGATTGCGTGGCGGGGCTTTACACATGGTATCAGAGCCTAGGTTTAAACAGTGGGCACTCTGGGATTATGTTGTACCCATTAAGCTTAGTTGCGTAGGTTTTCAAGTGTACCTTGTCTAATATCCCTTTTTGTGTCTGTGTAGGAGTATGCCTCCTAAACGCAGACGAGGGAGAGGATGTGGACGTGGTTGAGTAGAGGTACCTATAGGGAGTCAACATGACTCTCCACCGCATGTTACACTCATACCAGATCAGGAGGAACATCAGGCCTCACAGAATGGTCCAGGAGGCGGTGGACATCATGACCCTCCAGGGGTCGAAGCTGCCCAAAAAGCTTTGGAAGACGCTTTGGCACTTCTAGGTCCGAAGCGGGTAGATGCAGAGGTTAACCCTAGGGCAAGAGTAGCTCCAACATAGTCAGAGAGGTTAGCATCTTCTCATATGAGAGATTTGATTCGGTCACAACCACCACTATTTGATGGAGTAGGTACAGGTTTAGAGGCTGAGATTTGGCTGATAGGACTTGATCGATGCTTCTCCATGCAGCCCTATGATAGTAATACTAAAGAGCGATGCGCTATTATTCACCTCTGTGGTTTTGCGGCCACTTGGTGGAAGATAGAAGAGCAGAAGCTCCACATCGATATGAGTACTATATCTTGGGAGATCTTTCTAGAATGATTCAGAGCCCGTTTTCTCTCAGATCACTGGCGTCAGCGTAGAGGCGATGAGTTCCATGCCTTACGATAGTTGGCCTTGACCGTAGACCAGTACGAGAGGTGGTTTTATGAACTTAAGTAGTTCGCTGGGATTGGTGATGATGAGGGGATGCTCGTACAACATTTCATCAGGGGCTTAAATGCCCGTATCAGTGGAGGAGTGCGGGTTTTTGAACCCAAGTCTATGGAGGTAGCTGTGGAGAAGGCACAGCTTGTGGAGGAGAACCTAGCTATGGAACTGGGAGGTCAGGCAGGACTTGTTATTGGTAGTAATGCAGGAGCTGGGTCTAGTGTTCGAGGTGGTCAGTCATAGGGAGCAGTGCCTCCTAAGACTCAGTAGGCATCAGCACAGGGTAGTCATCAGCAGTCTTCCCAAGGGAAGCGGAAGGGTTTTCAGCAAGGACAGAGTAACAGGAACTGGAGGCACATGAAGCGTTTCAATTCTGAGCAACCTGCTCAGAGTTTTCAGTCTACTTATAAAGGCAATGCTCAGCAGTTGAGTGCACTAGCAGGAGACAGAGGTCAGAGTAGAGGAACAGGTTGTTTCTCTTGTGGTCAGCAGGGCCATATTGCTAGGATGTGCCCCAATAAGAGCACATCAGGATTCACTCAAAGACCAGCGGCATCAGAGCCGATAGTGGGTGATGCAGGCAGAGGGCACCGTGTATTCGCAGCGATTGATAACCGCTAGGCAGAGCATCAGGGTACTGTTGTTGAGACTCAGGGTATGATATTTGGTAACCCAGTTACTATTCTGTTTGATTCAGGAGCATCCAACTCCTTTATTTCTTCATCTATAGTGTCACGTTGTAGACTGGGAGCCGTAAGGCAAGGCGATAGGTGGTAGGTTGAGTTAGCGTCAGGTGCGAAGGTTGCATCACATTCCGTAGTGCCTAACTATAGGTTGGAGTGTGGACCACTTTGTACCACTTTAGATCTTCGAGTTATACCTTTGGGATCGTATGATGTTGTCATAGGTATGGATTGGCTTGAGACTCACCGAGCTGTGATTGATTGTCGATGAAAGTTGATTCGATGCGTTGAGGCATCTGGGAGTGAGATTGAGATCATAGGAGTTCAGAGGCCGATATCCTTGAGGATGATCTCAGCTATGCAGTTGAGGAGATGTGTTCGGCAGGGATGTCAGTTGTTTGTTGTTTATGTTGATGATTTGGGTTTAGGAGATGGAGAGGAGAAGGTATCTCTGGATAGTTATCCCGTTCTTCAAGATTTCTCTGATGTCTTTCCAGATGACATTTCGGGAATGCCACCGAAGAGAGATATTGATTTTAAAGTTGACTTATTACCTGGATCGGAGCCTATTTCACGAGCTCCTTACCGTATGACCACTCAGGAGCTGAAAGAGCTTCGCTTGTAGTTAGAGGAATTGTTGGAGAAGGGATTTATTCATCCTAGTGTTTCTCCATGGGGAGCACCTATCATTTTTGTGAAGAAAAAGGATGGTTCACTTCGGTTGTGCATCGATTACCGACAACTGAACAAGGTAACGATTAAGAATCGTTATCCACTTCCCAAGATTGATGACTTGTTTGACCAAGTCAAAGGTGCCACAATCTTTTCGAAGATTGATCTTAAATCGGGGTACCATCAACTCTGTATATTTGACGCAGATATCCATAAGAAAACGTTTCGAATGCGGTATGGTCACTACGAGTTTACTGTGGTACCATTTGGGCTGACGAATGCGCCATCTGTGTTCATGAGTTTGATGAATGGAGTATTTCGCACCTATCTTGATAGATTTGTTCTTGTGTTTCTTGACGACATACTGTTATATTCCAGGACAGTAGAGGAACATGTAGAGCATTTGCGTTAGGTACTTCAGTGTTTACGAAAGAACCAACTCTTTGCCAACTTGTCTAAATGTGAATTCTTCAAGTCTGAGATCATGTATCTTGGTCATGTGATCTCATGAGAGGGAGTATCAGTGGATCCTTTGAAGATCCAAGCTATTCTGGATTGGCTTGCACCCACGAATGTGGCAGAGATTCGTAGTTTTATGGGACTTGTAGGATATTACAGGAGGTTTGTTCAGAAATTTTCTAGAGTAGGTCACCCTATCACTTCTCTTCAGAGGAAAGGGAAGAGGTTCGATTGGATAGAGAAGTGTGAGTTAGCTTTTCAGGTTTTGAAGGATAAGTTGACCAGTGCACCGATTTTCGCAATACCTGATCCCGCAGGAGATTTCATGGTTTGTACAGATGCATCCTTAGAGGGCTTAGGAGCGGTTCTGATGCAGGAGGGTAGAGTGATAGCATATGAGTCACGAAAGCTTAAAGATCATGAACTGAATTATCCCACACATGATCTTGAGTTAGTGGCAGTAGTCCATGCATTGACCAGATGGAGACACTTTTTACTTGGACAGAGATTTGAGCTTCATAGTGGTCACAGGAGTCTCCAGTACATTTTCACTCAGCCGAACCTTAATGCTAGGTAGAGACATTGGATGGAATTCCTTTATGAGTATGACTTCGAGGTGAAGTACATTCAGGGGAGAGAGAACGCCGTAGCTGATGCACTCAGTAGGCGTAGGCATGTGTTATCTGAGATGACTCTCATGGTAGAATTACGGAGTCAGATTCTTGCTACTCTCCCAGTAGACGGTTGGTATCAGGACGTGAGAGCAGAGATTGAGGCAGGTAGACCTCTTGAGGGTAGATTCACAGGTTACTCACTTGAGTCAGATGGGCTACTCAGGCATTCTGAGTGTATTTATGTACCTTCAGCAGGTGGGCTTCACACTTTGGTTTTGACTGAGGCACATCGTGCGCCATATTCTACCCATCCTGGTGTGAAGAAGATGTACGCAGACTTGCGCCAGTTGTATTTTTGGCCAGGAATGAAGCGTGATATTGTAGATTTTGTTGCTAGATGTTTGGAGTGTTAGTGAGTGAAGGCCGAGCATCATCACCCAGACGGTCTTCTTCAGCCACATCTTATACCGGAGTGGAAGTGGGATATCATCTCATTGGATTTCATTGTTGGTTTACCCAACTCCTCGCGATGACATGATGCTATTATGGTTATGGTTGATAGGTTGACAAAGGTAGCACACTTCTCGCCTATGCGTTCTACCTATAATGCATCATCAGTTGCTAGAGTGTTCATGGAGGATATTGTGAGGTTGCACGGTATTCCACATTGAATTATTTCTGACAGGGATCCAGTGTTTACTTCAGCTCTTTGGACGTCATTGCAGCATGCTATGGGAACACAGTTGAACTTTAGTTCAGCATATCACCCAGAGACAGATGGACAGACTGAGAGGGTTAATCAAATCCTCGAAGATATGCTACGCATGTATGTAATGGACTAGCAGACACGATGGGAGGATTACCTCTATCTAGTGGAGTTTTCTTATAATAATAGTTACCAGAGTTCCATTGGCATGGCACCTTTTCAGGCTTTGTATGGCCGTCCTTGTCGTACACCTTTGAGTTGGGATCGATTGGAGGATAGAGTGTTATTGGGACCAGAGATGTTATAGGATATGGAGCAGTAGGTGGATCGGATTAGAGAGCACCTAGTAGCAGCTCAGGATAGACAGAAGAAGTATGCGGATGCACATAGGGTGGATCGTCAGTTTTCTGTAGGCGATAGAGTATTCTTGTGGGTGCATCCGCGAAAGAGTCCAATCCGATATGGAAAGGGTTCTAAGTTGGCGCCTCAATTTGTCGGACCTTTCGAGATACTCGAAAAGATTGGTCCAGTTGCTTATTGTCTTGCTTTGCCACCCAGTCTTGCACGTATTCACGACATTTTCCATGTTTCAGTTCTTCGACCTTATCATCCTGATGTGACTCACGTCCTTGATTGGAATTCTTTACAGGTAGAGGACAGGCAGCTGGCTTTAGAGCCCGTGGCCGTGATGGAGTGCAGAACGCTCGCTCTTCGAGGGCGAGATATTGATCAGGTTCGAGTGCAGTGGGATCCCAGGGATGATGCTTCATCCACTTGGGAGGATGCAGTTAGGATGAGGGAGTTATACCCCTACTTGTTTGTAGGCTTCCAGGAGTAAGCCTAGTCCTTGGGGGGGAGGATGTAATACCCCTTTGTTTTGCTCCTACTTTCATGTTGTTTATGCTTTGCTTGGTTTACAACTACTGTGATATTGGACATATTTTTATTATGATATTTTGATCGCTACTCTTGAGCGACAAACTATTACTATGTGATGTGATTATTTGATTTGATTTTACATGCTTTGATGAATGAATGCTGACAGTAGAATTATCATGTGATTATTTATGAAACTATTGATATGACATTAGTGTAAGTCTTTGATGAGTGTATTGGTGAAGGAGACGGGTTCGCATCACTCGCTTGCGAGCGCCCTGCGATTCCGAGATTTCTTCTTCACGGTGTGAATTATATACTGCATATATTATGTTGATTATTTGATTACAGGTTGCAGGTACATGACATCGACTCCACCTAGTTCCACAAGTTTGAGCGTGTCGATCCAACGATTAAGTTGAATGGGAGATAGTAGCTTGGTAACATGTGTCAGGCCTACACCCTAGCCTTAGTGTGTCGTCTGTTCTAATGTTTGAGTCATGTTGTATCTTATTGGATGTTATGTTATGTTTTGAAATGTGTTGAACCTTTAAATAGTTCTTTTGAAAATTGCATTCGCTGGAAGAAATGTTTATTTTATAGTATATTAATGTTATGCTTTTGGTTATTTTTAAAATGATTATTGAAATTAAACTTAAATTAATTAATTAATTAAATTTAAATCTCAAGGATTAAATTTAATTATTAAATAATTTTAAGTAAGCTAATTAAAGTTAAATTATTTAATTATTAAATTTAAATCCGAAGGGATTAAATTTAATTATTAAATAATTGTAAGTAAGTTAATTAAAGTTAAATTATTTATTTAATTAAATTTAAATCTCAAGGGATTGGATTTAGTTATTAGATAATTTAATAATAATTAAGGAAGTGTATTTGATTATTATATTAAATTAAATCAAAAAGGGAATTATGTGAAATTGAAAATTTTCTTTAAAGTCAAATTAGGGTCTTCCAAAGAGGAGAAATGAAATTATCTTGTAAATTCAATTCTTGCATTTGGAAGTGAATTAGGGTTGCATTAGGTTATTTTGGAATTTTGAGGAAATGATGTTTTATAAGATTAGGGCAGAAAAATTAGGGGATTTCTTCTTCCTTCTTTTTTTCATAGGTATGAGATTTTTGGAGAGGGTTTGCACATGAAAGTTTTGAAGATTATTTTCTGTTTGGAGATTTAAATTGAAAGGAGAGAAAATTTTGTGGAGAAGGTGGAGCTAGTAGATTGAAGCTTGCTGGAAATTTCTTGGCATTGTGGGAAAAGAATTGTGAAGAGCTCAAAGGAAAGTCTGCATCAATAATCTTGGTGGCTGCAAATAACCAGGTTTTCCTTTTATTTTCTTGTTTTATTGTTCCTAGTTTAACCTATTTTGTTTAAATGAGAAGAAATTTGCAAATGGGGGATTTTCCTTGAAACCCTAGGTTAAACTCCAATAGTTTGGTGTTCAGATTTATTTATTTTTGGAAATGCAAACCCTTTTAGAAAAATGGGGGAAGAGAAAACCAGGTCATTGTTTCAATCTTCTTGTGTTTAGAATTTTTGAAAACCCAAAGGAAAGGGAATGGTTTCATTTGTTTTCTGAATTTAATCTTTGTTTGGAAAGTTTTCAATGGTTGCAAAAGAAAATTATTTTCTGGTTGTTTATACATTATTTCTTCGATTACCCTAGTATAGAAAATTCTGGAAAAAAAAATTACATATATAATAATATACATTGCATATACCATTTTCTGGAAATAATATATGCAAATCTATATTATTATATATATATAAATTTTTATATTTATTTTAAACTGTGTCATGCTATTTTTATTTGGTCGCGTACGGCCTGGGCATATCGTACCTGTGTACGAAATTTATTTCCGTCTGAAATTTATTTTTTATTGAAAGAGAAAATTTTATTTTTTGGTGGGGGGCTCGGCCCCCACCCCTTTGTTTATTGGCACAGTGGGTATGCGCAGCGCCCACTGGGCAGTGCGCCACCCGTATGGGGGACGCACTGTCCAATGGGACTGCGGCCCCCGCTACCCCGGCCGCTGTACGTTAGTACAGTCGGTGCAGGGTACGCCGACTGCGGGTGACCGCGGGACAGTACTGCGGACTGTCACATCCGCGTTTGTTTGGGTTTTGCTTTGTTTTAAATTTTTATTTATAAATTTTATTTTATATCTGGTTTTTTTTTAAATTTCGTTAACTTTATTTTATTTAATTTATTTAATTTAATTTAATTTTAGTTTGTTTATTATTTTTTTTATATATAGGATATATAAAATCTTTTTAATTAAAGTTTTCTGGCGTAATAGATTTCGTTTTGATTAAGATAAAAGTATGGAGTTAATTGTGCCTATTATTATGAGATGGTTTTTTCTTGTAGATGTGTGTATTTTTATACCTTGCTAAAACACGAGAGCATTCAGCTACTTAGACATTTAACTATAGTCGAACTCATTATTGCTCATGATTTGATGTAGTTGTAGAGATTATATTTTTTTAATAAAATTTTGATTGGTTGATATAAAGCCTTGAATGAATTATTTTACTTCACTGTGAAGAGCATTAGATTAGGAACATGGTTTTAGAATAACCAAATGTAGTATTTCCTTTTTCTAATGTATGAGTTCATTGATGTACCTTGTTATGAATAATTTGTGAATGATTATTGAGAAGTAGAGTTGTGAAGTCTTCCAGTTACACGTGGGTCATTTCCTTGTTATAATATTATTTTATTTCCCTTGGGTAGTGTTACATTTATCTTGTCCTCCTAGTATTGGAGTAGACTTCTTTGTGTTTCCTCCTAGGATTGGAGAGAGTGTATTGGTTCAATTCTGTAGCACTTGAGTAACCCTTGGAGTTAGTTTTTGTAGTGTGTTATCCAATTAGAAGAGTGGCTTTTGTTAGGGGCCGGAGCCCAAAGAGGTAAATCAGGAAACCTTCAGAAGTGATTTTAACAACTGAGAACTAAAGTAAATATACTTAGCATATTAGGATGTAGTTCACATTAACCAAGATAAATTAACCTCACTCACAGGCACAAGGGTTTGTTTAGACTTGGGGTGAGTGAGAAGGCCTGGAATGGCAAGATCACTACCTTATCCTTATGAAAGGTAGTTGATTCCGCTTGAGTTAGTATGAGTGCTGGGATTCGGTTGAGGTCACCAGGATTTTCGGAACCTATGAAGAATGCCCAGAGGATATCTCATGACAAACCTTGCGATGACACTCTGTCTAGGATAACACTGTGTTTATGTTGTGCGTATGTTTTCTTTAGCACACTTGATTATATTATGTCTGGGAGCAATGTAACCTTGATTAGTGTTTGTTTTATTGTACATATGTATGGTTGAGTCAGTTTGTATCAGTATGAGTCTACCTTTGGTTTGAGGTGGTAGGTTTCTCGTCCATGTTACTTGGTTACTATTTCCTAGCATGGGGGGTGGTCCTTCGGGCACCACATGGTTGGGTGGAACATGCACCATAACCGTTGGGTCCCCTTGATCTTCTGCACTTGGTGGCGAGACTTCTTGATGGACATCTCACTTGTCTTGCTTTTGGATTCTTGTATTTTGTATCTCATAATGTAATGATATTGTTTTACCCCTCTTGTGTATGAGGTGGACCTTGTAATAATCAGACTTATGTATTTGTACTCATTCTGGGAATGAGGATTGTAATAGATCCTTTGTAATTGATTTATGTAAATGAATGCTTTATCATAACTCGTTTCTGTCTATGATGTTGAATGTTATTACTTGTGTTATTTACTTTCAATGTATTCTTGTTGATGTATGTTTTTGGGGTTTTAAGTAATCTCAGTTATGTAACCCTAGGCGATGTTGTCAATTTAGTTGAACATGTGGGTTTATTTCACTTCTTTTTAAAAAAAAAAATAGTATGCTTGTTTAGTGAATTGAAACTTCCTCTAGGGTTGCGTGGTAGGGCTTTACAAGTTTAGCCTCAAAAGAGTCCCCTGACCTGTGTGAAAATGAATTACAGAAAGACTTGAATCTTGGAAAAGTTGCCCGGGATAAGCAAAGTTTGCACTTAGTGGTTTTTGATGATCAAAGTGAGGAATATTTTGTGGATAATTTAGTTAAGAATTATTAGTGTATGGCTTCTAAACCTGCTTCATCTTTTTTGGTTTCAATGAATCAGAATTCTGTGAAGTCTAGAGTGTTACAGTTTGTTGTCTCTTTACCTAGGGGTTGGCAAAAGTCTCTTGATTTTGTTATTCAGTCAAGATCCCTGGCATTATTTTCACCAAATATGATCTTGGGAGGTAAACAACAAGTAGATGATATTGTATCAAAGCTAATATGGGATACTGATTTGTTCCCTAATCCCTTTCTGCAAAAGGAAAACAACATCTATGGTTTAGTTCCCCTTCCCTCAAATAATATAGATTACTTGGAAGGCTGCAGTGTACACAGTTTGGATTCTCTGAGTGATCATGTAAATATTGAAACTTGGGAAGATCGTTTAGCAACCATGGTTGGTTCAGACCTGTTTGATGAAATAGAAGAGGCAACAAATAAATATAATGGTGAATTTTTCCCCGAAAGTCATCTAAAATAGAAGAGGCAACAAATAAAGATAATGGTGAATTTTTCTCGGAAATGTCATCTCCACATTCTTCTATAATTCCTCTAACTTTATAGAGAAATCATGAACAAGTGTCTAACATAGTAAAAAAGGATATTGATACAAATGATGATACCTTTGATTTTTCTAAACAACTTTCTATTTCTCAATCTCCCATTGTTGTTTCTCCTCTTACTAGGTCACCTGCTAAGAGGGGTAGAAAATCAAATACAGTTAAATTACAAGAGGAAATAGATTCAGGGATCCAATTAACCTTAGATGGAAACATAAAGAAAATATTGAGGGGAGTAGGGAGCTCTCCTCGATCTACATGAAGATTATATCTTGGAATTTTAGGGGCCTAAACGCCCCTAACAAGCGAGCCCAAGTCAAGCAACAAATCAATTCTTCAAGGGCTGACATAATTTTATTGCAAGAGACAAAGATTTCTAAGGAAACTTATGAAAATATTATCTCCAAGTGGGTTAACCGGAATTATGTTCACTCTTTAGCACAAGGAGCTTCAGGGGGATTATTAATTCTATGGAATCCAAAATCAGTACAAATAGTCTCTATAACCAATAACCCTCATTGGCAATTGGTGCGTGTAACACATTTTGATTTATCATTTTTACTTGTCAATGTGTATGCGCCAAATTCTACAATAGGCAAGAGATCGCTTTGGAAGCAACTTGACTTAATTTTTCATCAACCAAGGGAGGAAAAAATAATTATTTTTGGTGACTTCAATGTAATTCTAGCTCAAGATGAAAAATCGAGAGGTATCATTTTACCTCACAAGTCAATTGAAGATTTCAATATTTTTGTCCATAGTAATGCCCTAATGGATGTGCGACCAGAGAAAGGGAGGTTTACTTGGACAAACAAGCGAAAGGATTTTTTGAATATAATAGTTTGTTTTGACATATTTATTATTACTTCAGATTGGGTGTAATGCCCCGCCAAGTAATCTTAAAGGAAGTTGCAATTAACGTCTTAAACGAACCAATTTTTTTTTTATAAAGTGCATTTAACATACACATTCGCTTACTACTCAACAACAACCTCTAAGGCTACAAGGTTAGGATTACTTAAAACCCACACATACATATTACATAAACCACACATTCACTTACTACTCAACAACAACCTCTAAGGCTACAAGGTTAGGATTACTTAAAACCCACACATACATATTACATAAACCATAGCATTATAAACTTATGAAATAAACATCATACATCATAAGAATACCACATATCATAATAAGATAATCAACCAAGATACAATCTCATAATTATTAACTTGATCCAATAGTTACATCACTCATTCCCAGAATGAGGCAATAGTACAAATGTATTACAATTACATAACTCCACCTCATAACAAAAGAGGGATAAAATAATTTATTCAAATTGATATATTACAAAGCAAGAAGATACAATAAGAACCGCAAGCTGTCCATCTGGATGTCTCGCCACCAAGTGTTGAAGATAGATGGGGACCCAACGATTTTGGTGCATGTTCCACCCAACCAAGTGGTACCCGAAGGCCCACCCCCCATGCTAGGAGATAGTAACAAGGTAACATGGACAAAGATCTACAACCACTAACCAAAGACAGACTCATACCGACTCATACTGATATAACCAAGCAAATGAACTAACAAGTACAACTCAATCACCATACAAGTACAAATCAAGTACAACTCCAACATCACTGATATAGGTCACATTTCTTCCAGACATAATATTAATCAAGTATGTTCACCGAACCATACACATAAAACAATTAACAACAGTTGTCTTAGATAGAGTGTCATCGCATAGTAGTCATGAGATCTCCTATAAGCATCCTTCATAGGCTCCAGAAATCCTAGTGGCCTCAACTGAATCCCGACACTCACACTCACTCATGCGGCATCAAATACCTCTCGTACTGACAAGATAAATGACTATGCCATTCCAGACCTTCTCACTCATCCCAAGTCTAAACGAGCCCTTGTGTCTATGGGTGAGGATTAAATTATCTTGATTAGTGTGAACTGCATCCTAATCATCTAAGTACATTAATTTAATTATCACTTGATTAACTCACTCCTGAAGGTTACCCGGTTTACCACTTTGGGTTCTGACCCCTAACAAAAGCCACTCTTCTAATGGACAACACACTCACAAACCAATCACCAAGGGAAACACAAGTGCATACAAACTAGGCATCATAACCACTCCAACACAAGGAGGATACAAATAATAGAACTCACTCCAAACATCTTGGAGGCAACAAACACATAGTCCACTCCTTTCACAGGAGGTACAAAACATCCCCGTTCATGAAAACCGGGTAAACTGAGAAGACGCCATGCACTACCGAAAGGAAAACAATTGGATGACATAAAGGTTCAACAACCCTCATCCTCTAAGTTCTTCTAGAAGACTTATAATTTATGACTAACATTAAATCCCAAAACCAACAATGCAACTTGACGACATAGCAACAAAAGCATTCAAGTCATTAATCAAATCTAATATTTGGATTTCCTAAATCCATACTCATTCAATAGGTAGTGTTGACAAAGTCAAAGACACGATAACTAGATCATCTAAAATAATCATAACCCCTATTTCCCTTTTCATTATTGGAAATCTAAAACAATTAAACTTACTTCCTTTTACTGATTACAGAGAATTAAATCCTTTAAGATAACCATGAGGAAGATACTACTTTTGGATATACTAAATCCATATCTCTTTCATAATCCAAACACAATGATTCAATTAATCTAAATAGAAATTAATAAATAAAATAGTTGATTGCTTCATCAATATAAACAACTTCTTAATTTACTTTTAAATCGACACAAATCCATGCAAGTATACTCTTTCCATTTCCTAACCAAATCTTACATCTCATTCTATTTTCTATTTAAAACGTTCAATCACTTTAATGTAATAAAATATTGTTTCTCTATCCATTTTCCCGTATACACTAATCAATCCATTTTTTAAATCTCTATTCAATAGTAAATTACATGCATCTTATTAAAACGAAATACGATAATGAATTTACCCTTAATATATTTTTATATGCTCTATATTATATATACACCAAACATATATATTAATAAACTCAATTATATAGATTCTTTAATATTCCAATCACAACGATTAATTTTCTCTATGGAAATAAAACATAATAACTATTGCCCTTTCAAAATTAATTAAAAAAAAAAAATTAAATAAGTTCCTTTATAATAAAGGATAGACTAGTTCAAATAATTTAAGTCGAATCCATTGTTTTCCTTTAAAATTAACATAAATCTTCTACAATACTTCTTTTAAATTTCCTAACCCAAACCTTATATTTCTTCTAGTTTTCCAACAACACCGTATGTTAATCTCATCTAAAAGTTTCCCTTTCCAAACTCTTATTACATACATCCATTTATTCAAACCATAAAATATACATTCTCAACAAATAAATTGTTCAAATAGAAAATGATTAAATTAAAATAATTAATTGTCTCTTCATAATAATCAATTCCTGAATTTACTTTTAAAACAACACAATCCCATGCACTACCAAGAGAATTCACAACAGGTTGACATCACAATGACAACCCTCACAAACAACAGACCATTTGGAAGACTTATAAACTAACAGGTATTCAACCCATTCTCAAAGCATAAACACGAAAGACATAGTCATTGAAGGCAATAGAAGAAACTACATTTGGATACTCTAAATCCATTTCTCATTTCATTACGTAATTCATTATATCGATAAAACAAAATTAAGAATTCATCTTTTCAGATAGGGGAGAAATTACACTAATATTTTATTCTCTAATTGTTCTTAACAAAATAAGTATTTTCATCTATAACTCAAAATATTTCGCTTTAAATTAAATAACCAATTGCCCTTGCAAATTAAATCATTATAAAATTAATCAAATTAACATTTGGTCTCTTCCATAACTTATTGTGTTAAAATAAGATCAATATTTGGACTATAGCCCAATATCATATATATATTTTTCCAATTAAATCAAATTAATAATTGGACCTTTTACACATGAATTTAAATTCCACAATTATATTTTAAATTATGCATTTTTTAAAATCAAATATTTAACTCCTTCAATTAAACTTTAACATGCCATTTTAAAATAAACAATAATTTTCCCATATGTTTATAATTTTAATTCCACTAATCTAATATAGAAATTTTATTTATTATTAAATAATATTTTAATATTATAATAACAATACATAAAATATTAATATTTATAAATATCAATTTATTATTATTTTATTATCAGAGCAGCCATGGAAAAATAACTTAACAGCAGTCTCATGTTTCAAGCATAACTCAAATACGACGATCTGGGTATTTGCGATTTTTTGACAAGGATAAGAAAAATTCCAAGGTGCAGAAACCCTTTAAATTTATTGACAACCCAGTTTGTATAAGTAGAGTTATATGCGACGCAACCAAACCATTTTATCATGAAAAATATAACTACCCTGCGGATTTTAAAATCCGATTTTTAATAATAAATAGAGGGTTTCATTTTCTAAAAACATTCTAAATGCATTGTTCAATCTCTATGTTTGATTTCAATAACAACATAATCGATTTCCCCAAATAATTTAAATTCAACTGAGGTTTTCACAATTTTCACTAAAGAATTTTCACAAGCAAAGACTGTAAATTTATTTAATTGTTTTCTTCTAATATCAAATTTGTTTTCTAAAATAGATTTAACAAACAAATCTTTAATCACTACTATTTAAAAAAAAAGAATCAAGAACAATAAAACACAAAGAGGAAAACCTGGTACAAGAAGCTACAGGAAGAGATGAATTTCTGATGCAAGCCTCCTCCAAAGATTTCCTGAATTTTCTTCAATGCTCCAATGAATCCAATCCAAAACCCAACAAATGCAAACAATATTTCCTTCAATCAATTCTACAATTAAAAATTTCTTGAAACCCTTCTTGTGCAATTTTCCAAAATTTCTTCTCTGCTGTAAAAATGTATATTTTTTTAAAACCTCTTTCCCTGCCCTAAAATTAAAACATGCATTCATTATAAAACAAAAATACCTAATACAACCCTAATTCACATTACATGTGCAAATTAGATATTTCAATTTCAATTTCAAATTTTAATTTCAATTTCAATTTCAATTTTCAAAAACCCACTTTCAATTTAAAATGCAATTTCAAATAATAAATTAATTTCCAAAGTTGCAACTAATTTCCCAAATAAACATTTAATTACAATTTCTAATTTAATTCCCACACGTTGAAATTAAATTCCAAAATTAATTTTAATTCTTTTATTTCCTTTCATTCTCTTGCATCACGTTTAATTAATTAATTAAATTATTTAATAACTAAATTCAACCCCCTTGGATTAAATTTAATTAATTAAATAATTTAAATATAATTAATTAATTTAAATATAAACTTTTATCCACATTGCATTATTTAAATTAAAGAACCATCAACATGATTTAAATGCAATTATTCTAAATATCTATTTCCAAATCAAGAATTCTTCAGAATTAAATAACATTAAAATAAGACAGACAATGACTCGACACACACGACTGACGACACACTAAGGCTAGGGTGTAAACTTGACACATGTTACCTAGCTACTATCTCCCGTTCAACTTAACCGTTGGATTGACACGCTCAAACCTGTGAAACCAGGTGGAGTCAATGTCATGTACCTGCAACCTGCAACCAAGTAAACAACATCATACAATATATCCAGCATATAATACACACCATGAAGAAGGAATTACGGATTCGTAGGGCGCTCGCAAGTGAGTGATGCGAAACCGTCCTCTTCACCAATACACTCATCAAAACTGACACTTCCATCATAATTCCTATAATCTCATAATAATATCTCATGTTAGCTCTACAACATCATTAATCCATAATGCATGTGAAACGATAATCAGATAACTACATCCCACAATAATAGTTGTCGCTCAATAGTAGCAATCAAAACATCATAAAAAAATGTATCCAGTATCAAAGTAACTGCAACCAAACATAACATAAAGCAACTTGAACAAGAAACAAAATGGAGGGGTATTACATTGGGTACTCAGGAAGCTTGGCTATATGTTAGAGATCTTACCCTGGGCAGGTTTGGATCACTTCCAAGTATCTTTAAGCCTTCACTCTACAACTGTTCAAAGATGTGCATCTACATTTAAATTTGAATCTATGTGGTTTAGACATAGTGATTTCCTACCACTTTTAAAAATTTGGTGGATGCAAGCTCCTTTTGTATTAGGCACAATAATGTTTAGATTTTGTAAAAGTTGCAATTTTTGAAGGAGAAAATAAAACAGTGGAATAAACATTTTTTTAAGAATATTTTTTATCAAAAAGAATTAGTAGCAAAAGATTTGTCTTTAGTGAATGAGCAAATCATAAACAATGGTTTAACCCCACAAACTTTTGATAGTCAAAAAAATTTACAATCATAATGGGAAGAGCTAGTGTTGCATGAGGAGATATATTGGAGGTAGAAATCCCGGGAGTTGTGGATTAAAGAAGGAGATAAAAATACAAAATTCTTCCATATATCATCTCAGATACAAAAAAGAAAAGAATTCAATATTTCGGATTTAGGAAGGCTCTTCAGGTAAATGGCTAACCAATGAAAGTGACATTCAAAAATAAGGGACCAATTTCTTCTCAAATTTATTGAATACTCCTATGCACCAACCTGATAATTTTGAGGAGGATAGAGAAGAATTGTTGCAAGTAATTCCTTCATTGGTTTTAGCTTCTGACAATGAGCAAATCAATAGGCCTTTCTCCTTGGAGGAGGTAAGGGCAGTGGTTTTCTCCCTGAAAGTAGACAAAGCTACTAGACTTTATGGTTTTACAACTTTGTTTTTTCAGAAAAGTTGGGACTTTATAGGAAATGATTTGCTAAAAGATCTGGAAGAGTCTAGAACGTCAAGTTCTATGATTAAAAAATTTAATGTTACACACATAGTATTAATTCCGAAAGTAAAAGATCCTAAATATTTCTCAAAATTCAGACCTATATCTCTCTGTAACACAATTTATAAGATCTTTACTAAGGAAAACTACCTTCGGTTAGTACCCCTCATCCCAAAGATAATATCAGAGCAACAAGGAGGCTTTGTCCCAGGAAGGGAAACAACTAAAGGAGCAATTGTAGCACATGAAGTTCTTCACTCAGTCTTGTCAAATAGAATACCATCCTTTATCATAAAATTAGACATGTTGAAAGCTTATGATAAAGTTGATTGGTTGTTTGTGTTGTAAGTACTAAAGAAATTTGGGTTTTCAGATAAATGGTGTAAGTGGATTTCATCTTTTTTAAAAGGTGCTAAATTTTCAGTCTTAATAAATGAAACTTCTTCAGGTTTCTTCAGCTCTTCTCAAGGAGTAAGACAAGGTGATCCTCTATCTCCTTTTATTTTTATAATTGTAGCAGAAGCTCTTAGCAAAACAGTCAAGCACTATCATCTAGAGGAATTTGGAAAGGCATCAATATACCTATGACTGCTTTTTTAGTAACCCATTCTTTGTTTGTGGATGACACATTATTATTTGGAGCAGCTCAAATTAAAGAGGCCATTCAAATTAAAAATGTTTTAGATAAATACTCATGTGTTTCTAGGAAACAAATTAATGTACACAAATCAAAGATTTACATGTTCCATATAAAACCAGGGCTCGAAAAAAGAATAACTTAGATTCTTCAATTCCAAGTAGAAAAATTGCCTTGTAAATATCTTGGGATTCCTTTCTTCTCAAGTGTGAACAGAGCTTCTCATTGGACCTCTACCATTCAAAGTATTCAAAAAAGGATTGCATCTTGGAAGGGGAGATGGTTGTCCCTATCTGGTAGAATATTGCTGATAAAATTTGTTATTGCAGCCATTCCAAACTATTTTATGGCGGTTCTAAAGGCTCCTACATCAATCATTTTATTGATTGAGAAAATAACAAGAGATTTTTTATGGAAGGGAAACTTAGACAGTAAAAAAAAATTCCTCTTATTTCTCTCCATAAAATAAGTGTTGAAAAGTCTAAAGGAGGAGCTGGTATTCATAACATATCAACACAAAACAAGGCATTGGGGGAAAAGTTAGAGTGGCATATGTATGCTAAACCGCAATCCAAATGGTGTCAAATCATGCAAGCTAAATAATTAGATAATAGTGAACCGTGGCGAATCTTAATAGTTTTAAATCCTCCCTCTGGCTCATCCATGTGGAATTTCTTAATTTCTTGTAGAAGTGTAATCTTTCCTTACTTAACATGGGAAATTCATAATGGTTTGGAGGAAATTTTTTGGGAAGATTCATGGGGAGGTCATCCACCTCTAGAAGCATCAAATGACTTAACTATGGTTAAGGCACGACTTAGTGTAAGTTTGGGATCCAAAGTTAGTGATTATGTAGAAAATACAGATGATTTAACAGGGAAAGAAAAATGGAAAAATGATTTTGTAGTTAACTGTCCACAAGGTTAGAAATCTAGATTTAATAAAGTTATGAGTCAAAGAATAGTTTTCCCATCACAAATAAGAGATAAGTTAATATGGAATCCCTCCAAAAATGGTAATTATGCAGTAAAGATGGGTTACAAAGCTATAATGAGTCATGGTGAAGAAAGAAGGCCACAAAGAGCATTATCATTTTGTTGGGATCCCTCTGTGCTTCCTAAAGCTGGTTATTTTTCATGGTTGGAAATCAAGAGTAAAATCCTAACAAGCGACAGGTTAGTCAAATTTTGAATTGCAGCTCAGTTTAAGTGTGTTTTACGTGAGAATGAGGATGAGGAAATAAATCACCTCTTCCTCCATTGCCCCTTTGCTTCAGAATGCTGGAATTTTGTTGAGCAAAAACTAAATTGGCTATCTCCATCACCAAAAAATATATGGGACCTATTCTCAAGTTGGCCAACCTTATATAAGTCAGAAATTTTTGCTTGTATTTGGAGAGTAATCCCATCTATTGTTCTATGGACAATCTGGTGGGAGCGAAATAGAAGGATATTTAGAAATGAAAAATTCAATTTACAACAAACACTGGTAAAATTGG
This sequence comes from Sequoiadendron giganteum, assembly GCA_007115665.2. Taxonomy (NCBI): domain Eukaryota; kingdom Viridiplantae; phylum Streptophyta; class Pinopsida; order Cupressales; family Cupressaceae; genus Sequoiadendron; species Sequoiadendron giganteum. The sequence goes on along the minus strand of CM021106.1, from coordinate 363,875,937 downwards.
AATCTTCAATAACAGAGATTACAAATTCATTTGTAATGAGGACAAAGCATGTAGACTCATTTTTTACAGATTGGGATTGAAAGCTTATGAAAAGCTGGGAGAAAATTTCTCTGCCATTCAAAGGGAGTCAACATAAAAACCCAGCTTCAAAAGTGGATAGGAGAAAAACTCAATGGGTATCACCTTCAAAAGGATTTCTTAAAATAAATTTTGATGGAGCATCTCATGGGTATCTAGGATTATCAGGGGCAGGAGTTGTGATTAGAGATCACAAAGGTATGTTAATGTGTGCCAAGTCTATTAAATTTCTTGAAGGTACAAATAATATGGCAAAAGCTCAGGCTCTGCTCTATGGATTAAAATTAGCTCAAAATCAGAAAATAGAAAATGTGGAAATTGAGGTAGATTCACTGATCATTGTAAATGCATGTAAAGAAAGGAAATTCTTAAGCTAGAGAATCAGTTATGTTATGGAACAAGTTTGGTTACTTCTAGATAACTTTAGATCAGTACAAGTCAAGAAAATTTACAGAGAAGGTAACTTAGCAGCAGAAAAACTAGCAAATAATTCTTGTGAACAATCTCAAGAGGAGGTGTCATATGACAACCGCATGGGAAAGTTTCCAATTGAGCTACATAATATTATAGTGAGAAGCCTCTCTTAAATCTTATCATAATTAAATTTCAGAGAATAGAATCAAAGGTACACATGGATGAGAGTATATTTACTAATTTCTATTATAATCTTGTGAAGAATATTTCTAAGTATTGATAAGAAGGATTGCAATCACCAAAGGATATCGAAACTAGCATGTCTATTAATCTAAAAACAGGTAATCAATTCATGGTGTACAACCTTGGACACCTCATTCTTTATGGGCATGACTTGAGTTCCAAATTTGTGCTCATTAAAGATCTCAAATCATCAAATCAATACAAAATGGGATTCATAATCAAAGAGATCACAGCTTAAGTAACATTTACCAGAACGAAAGCTTATCTAGAAAGATAGTTGTCAAACAGAATATCTGTAATAAGATCTCACATGAGATCGCTAGAAACATAAAGCTCTTCAAGTGACATCTCAGAAAATGAAAGTATGTTTTATGATTAACAAGTCTCATCCTTTGGCAGGCTACAACGGATAGGTGTAACACCTAGGTGAATGGTATGATGTCTAGAATGTGGCAAACTCAAGCCCTAGTGGCACTCGCAATCCAATCTAAGTTGGAAAAATAGAGAAATCTTTCACATTCCTGTCATTTGCGCATGTGGTGGATTTCATTCAAAAACACAGTCTTTAAAAATAGTTTGGCTTTCGTCATCCCTGGAAATTACGCATGTGGCAAACTTCACTCAATTATTATGTATTTCAAAACATCTTGGCTTCCGTTTTATTAAATACCTCTGTTTGAATTTACACTCAAAACAAAAGCAATGAAAGAAATTGGAGGAATTTTAGGGAGTGATATAAATGTTTAGAGTTATGTCAACTAAAGTGCAAAGCAGAAAAGAAGGAAGTAGTAAAGCGGCGATAATGGAACCAAATTAAGAAGCATGGATGTGGGAGACAAAATAGTTAGCAACACTGTTGGATTTAAAAAAGGAAGATCGCTGCTGGAGTCAGAATAGGAGGAATCAGAATAGGACAATCTTGTTGATCTATCTTACATTGCAAAGAATAGTTGTAGGAAAGTAGTCAGCAATGGACATTTAGTAAAAGGTACGCCAAAGTGAAACCTGAGCGAATTTTGAGAGTAAATGCTATTGTAATTTTCAAAATTTTCCAACTTTTTCTACTTGAAGTTTAGTAATCAATGAAAAGTGAACTAGGTATGAAAGAAAAATCTCGAGCTTTTTGCTTTCTAAAATTGACATTTTTCTCAAATTCAAAAGGCTCGGGTCTACTTTCTTGTTCTCTTCATCAAAATTCATAAAGCGTACACTGTCATTTAGTCATTATTATTAAAGCCATCAGGTATCATTGACTAAACAGATCATGGAGTTCATGTCGTGTAATCAGAGGGTGCCATTTACAATCCTAGAATGGGAGCTTCCCTTCACAAAAGGTCTGGAAAGAGAAACACTCTCCAACATTTTCAAAAATGATTGTTCACCAGAGTATAGATCTTTGAAAACTCTGCTAGGTGAAGAAATATTGCATCCTTCAACACAAAGACTGATTTTTCCTTTAGATTTAGTATCAATCTTTGTATCAAATGTATTGGACTTGAACTTGAACTATCAAGATATGAATAAAATTGTAGAAGCATGTGTTCAAGAGGTCTTTTTGTAGGATAATCCATTGCTCAAAAGCATACAATAGTACAATCTTTGGAAAGGAGAAGCATATATAGGGGGAATCTTTCCAAGGAATTACCTTCATCATAAAATATGTTTTAGAAACATTTACATAGCACTGAAGCTGTCACTAGAGTATGACACTCCCAACCATCTGTACAAAGCACTAGCAAGACATCATTGGGATATTGGTAATGAAATGGAAAGAACCTTTAAAGAAAAATATCATGCTTTATCTTTCCTTCTCTAGCATCACTATCATCAAGAAGAAAGTGACAACAAGAAAAATGGCAAAAGAGAAGGAGATAGTGGCTACTAAAGAATCTCAACCTGAAGAGGGAAAGATTAAAGAACGACAAGTGAAACCTTATATACCAGACATGAACATCACAACAACCTCATAGTCCATCATAACAACAATGCAAGTCATGAAAAAAGAAGAAAGAGAAAGTTCTTCAGTTGGTAATGGTTAAAAAAATCTATTGATACATATGCGGGTATTATCACATATTGTAGCATATAGGCTGCAAGTAAATAGGTAGTCCATTTAAATCATGGAAAATTAAATGATAGAGATCAACGGCATAGCTGCATAGGAAGTTGACAGGTGCTATATTTCGAGTCATCAGAATGACATTTTATAAGCTTCTATTATAATATAATATATGTCGGCCTAAAGCCTTTTATCAAAAAAAAAATACACTTTAAATAAGAAGTTTCTTAAATTTTTTCATTTCTTAACAATAAGTTTCTTAATGGTGTAAGGCCCACTTTTTCTATTCAATTTTGTCTCTACTTATTGCCTATAATTCATGCATGGTGTTAACCTCAATTTTTATGTTTAATGTATATTCTTTAATAACATCAATTATTGGTCATTGCAATTTTCTATTGTGAATGCTTAGGTGAATTAAGAATTATTCATGCATTATTAAAATTATGATGAATAAGCATATTGAATATGATGTGATTGAGATCATGTCGTGTTTAGATGATATATGGTTGCTAATTTTGATTCATAATTTCACTATGTTGATCAATATTGAGTAATCTATTATGTGATGTTATACACACCCTTATTTATATGTTTATGACAACAAGGATATATTTTTCTAACCTATTTTGTTGTAGCATATTTTACCTGACTTAATTTTACAAGATATTTGTTCTATGTACATGTGTGACATGCAAGTTAATTAAATATGGATTGATTATATTCATTCATGATGTTAACTAGGATCATTTTTATGTTTAATGTATATATTCATTAATAATATCAATTATTGGTCATTGCAATTTAATATTGTGAATGATCAAGTGTGAATTAAGAATTATTCCATGTGCATGTTATTAAAATTATGATGAGCATATTGCTCATATGATGCAATTGAGATCATTTACAATCTTTAAATGATATGGATGTTAATTTTTATTTATAATTTCACTATGTTTATATATTTAGTAATATATTATGTGATGTTACATGTGCCCTTATTTCTATGTTTATGACAACAAAGATATATTTGTCTTTAACTTGTTTTATTTCAACTATGCTCATTTTGAAATGATACTTTGTGCATATTGAGTGTTCTTGTGTGTTAAATCATTTTTATTGAAATTTTCAAGTTAATTCCTTTTGTAGGATGACCACTTTAAGAACATAAGTGTGTCAAATGCAATGTAATTTACAAGAGGAAAATTAGTTAGGATGTGCACTTTTTCTCTACTATTAACTTTAAGTTCCTAATTGTTAATGTACTTTCTCATTTTAAAAGTTCATAATCACCTTGATGCTTTAGATCCATAGTTTAATAATCTATATTTTATAGTCTTCTCTTTTATACATGATATGTGTATAGTGACTCAACAAATGGAAAGTGGAGTAGAGGTCAGTGAGCCAATTTTAATTACTAGAGAAGAGCGGATTGCAGAAGACATGGTTGCTGTTATGGAGGAGACCAAAGCTGCACAATCAATTGATGTTAGAGAGGAGGACCATACATAATTTAATGTTGGATATCAGTTAGGATCACTTCCATCAATTTATATTCATACTATGAATCTAATTAAAGAGGTGAAGAGAAAATTTTCTTACAAAACTATAATCATTTACTTGAATTAGATATTAAGAAATCAACATTTTATGTTGAAAAACCTACTACTACTACTAAGAGGGAATTTACAAGAGCTTCAAAGAAAGTAATTTTGACTTATTTCAAAATTCATGATACACTTGGTCAAGCCAAATTCTTATCAATATTACTTCTTTGTGATGACCTAAAAGATCCATTAGAATTGATGGGTGTAGATTTCTCAAAAAAAAGGAAAAGATGAGGCTTAGAAGACTTAAATATTATTGAACATGTTAAACAAGGGTTGGTTTCCATTGGGAACCAATATTGATCAAAGAATAAGATAATTTCAAGAAGGGTGATGTTGACATGTATTTTAAGTCCACAAATGACAAGAAATCATCAATTCTCTTCACTTTCAAGTGAAATTGGCTTAAGTAGGACAAACACTCACAAGATATTGAAAAAGAAAAAGGTTTTGGATGATACTAATACATAAGGAAATTGGGAATTAATGTGTAGGAATTCTCATTCTGGTAAGATTGAAGTTGGTGTTAGGAAGTTGGTCTCAAATTTTTGGAATGATCATACTCATCCCTCATCAAATAAAAGAGATGTTCTAAAAGATAGGATCAGGTTTGGAGACAATTTTTGACTACATAAAAAATATTGGTTAGACATAACACAATATGAGATGTATATGATGTTTTATGATGCAAATCCCTCTCTCTCTCTCTCTATCTCTCTTTCCCCTTCCCTCCTCTCTCTTTGACACACACACAAACACTCTCTCTCTGACACACACACTCTCTCTCTCTCATCCCTCCCCTACCTCTCTCTCTCTCTCTCTCTCTCTCTCCCTCCCTCTCCATCCCTTCATCTCTCTCTCCTCCTCCCTCCCTCTCTCTCTCTCTCTCTCTCCATCCTCTCCCTCCTCTCTCTCTCTCTCTTCGCTCTCTCTCTCTCTGCTCTCTCTCTCCTCTTTGTCCCCACTTTCCCCTCTTTGATCTCCCCCTCTCTCTAATCTCTCCCCCTTCCTCCCTCTATCTCTCTCATCCATACTAAAGATATATTTTTTTAAACAAAAGTTTTGAACTTTTCAAATAGAGGGTTGACAACTTTAAGACTATGAAATGACAAGAAACAATAGTACATACTATGACATGACACATGGATGAGTATGGGTCTATGGACCTTGTACCCCCTCTTGCACTCCCTATTCTCTCTCCCTCTCCCTCTCCCTCTCCCTCTTCCCCTCTCTCCCCCTCCCTCTCCCTCTCCTCCCCCTCCCCCTTCCCCCCTCCCCCCCTCTCCCTCCCCCCTCTTCTCCCTCTTTCCCCCTCCCTCTCCCATTCCTCTCCCTCTTACTCCCCCCCTCTTCTCCCCCTCCCTCTCTCCCTCTCACTACCTCTCTCTCCATCCCCCACCTTCACCTACCCCTCTCCCTTTCCCTCTCTCCCCCTCCCTCTTCATCTTCCTCTCCCCCTCTTCTCTGCCTCCCCCACTCACTCTCACTACCTCTCTCTCCATCCCCCACCTTCACCTACCCCTCTCCCTCTCCCTCTTTCCCTTCCCATTCCCTCTCCCTCTCCTTCTCCCCCTCCCCATATCCCTCTCACTACCTCCCTCTCTATCCCCCACCTTTGCCTACCCTTCTCCCTCTCCCTCTCCCCTCCCTCTCCCTCTCCCCATCACCCTCGGGCCCACTCTCCCCTCTCCCTCCCTCTCTCCCTTTTCCTACCCCTATCCCCCTCCCTCTCTACTCTCTCTCCTCTCACCCTCACCCTCTTCCTCTCCCCCTCTTCTCCCCTCTCTCCTCTCACCCTCACCCGCACCCTCTTCATCTCCCTCTCTCCCTCCCCCTCTTATCACTCTCTCACTCCATCCCCCTCTTCATTTCTCCCTCTCCCACCTCCTCCCCCTCACCCTCTCACTCCCTCTCCCTCCCTCCCTCCTTTCACCCACCCCTCTCCTCCTCCCTCTCCCTCTCCCCTCCCCATACCCCTACCCCTATCCCTTTCCCTCTCGCTCCCC
>CM021106.1:363738078-363869430 GCA_007115665.2 Sequoiadendron giganteum | reverse complement strand
CCCTGCCCTCCTCTCTCTCTCTCTCTCTCTCTCTCTCTCTCTCTCTCTCTTCCTCTCCCTCTCCCTCTCCCTCTCTCCTCCCTCCTCCTCCTCCCTCCTCCCTCCTCCTCTCTCTCTCTCTCTCTCTCTCTCTCTCTCTCTCTCTCTCTCTCTCTCTCTCTCTCTCTCTCTCTCCCGGCCCCCCGCTCCCCCCCTCAACTAAAAAAGTAAATCATTAAACGAAAAAGTAAAGAATCAAACACTCAATAGCAATATTTGATAACTATGCCTTTCATAACATTGAAATTTAATATTCAAGTATAAACATAATAAATAATAATTTTCAAAAAAAATATTTATAAATAATTTTGCAATTTTGCAATTTAGTTTTCTAAATATTCAAGATATATTCCTTCTTCAAACATCACAATTAATTCAGCTAAAAAGTCTCTTAGATTATAACTTGTTCTTTTTTGTTATGAATAATTTTGTTTAATTCTTTAAATGAACTAAAAAGATAACGAAAATATTCAAAATAAAGAATAAAGAATAAAAAAGATACATACATATAATCTAATGTTAAAAAATTGGATGTTTCAAAATAAAATTGAAAACATTATTTTTGATATTAAACTTTAAACATTCTTTGATCAATTTCAAAAAAAAAAATTGACTAATAGAAATTTAAAAATCAATAATTAAACTAGTAGGTTAACTATTCAAACTAATCCCTATTTATCTTTATCTATTAAAAAAAAGAATTTACTAAAATAAATACATATTATGAAAAGTTGTAATTGTTGATTCTCCTACGAAAATACTTTCCAGTACTTAGCACTATAACAATCTAAGCATGGGGCTGGGTAAACGGATAAGAGTTGCCCTTATCTTGCAATGGTTTGACAACTCCAACTCTAGTATCTCAACAAGATAAGAAATCAAATTTGTCAACACAACAAATGGGGTAAGAGAAACAATCAGGGGAAGGCAGGCCATTGTCAAATTTCATTGACCACTCTAATGCTATGACCTTGATATAGTACTTAGAAATTTCAATAAACAACAGATCTATACCTCAAAAACATTTAATTTCCATGACACGACCATATTATTTCTAGCTTTGTTTAATTGAAGTTTCAACATAAGACAAACATCCACAAAGCATGAACTAATTTGTTTAAGCTAAAAAAAAAAAAAACTCTTTTCCTATGAAATAAATTCAGGATAAACAAAGATAAATTGATCCTCAACTTATCAACTGAGCATGAAATAGTGGCAGTTGGAAAAAGAAACTCAACAAAATAACCTTGAATAATACAGCCCTATTCTTAATCCTGAAGTGTACGAATAAATTTTTGTAGGTCACGAGGTATTGAATGATCAAAAATACTTTAATTATGCAGATGCAGTATAGAAAAGCATTCTTAATATCTTACTATATATGAAGGCGATGGTAGATCCATTGAAGAATCCATATCTAATGGACGCATGCCTCTCCACAACTGCTACTCCTACCAGTTTAGGACAAATTCCAGTGATGGGAAGAGCAGATTTTTTAACTTGGTAGATGGAGGAATAGTGGCTAACAATCCTGTAATGCTTGTATTATGATTAGGGGTTATGATTAATTTTTTTTTTGAAATGAGTCTATTATAAGGGCTTGATAACAATATACTAATAATGTAGACCTTGATAGAAATGAACTTAGTCACTCGAGTAGTTCATCAGTATTCTATTTCATTTTTATACTATTTGTGTCTATTTGGAGTAAACATTTAATCTTTACACAACCGAACATTTGTACAACTCATATAAAATGAAAGTTCATATATGTAACCAGAGTTTCTTATATACAGAAGCACCTTGGCCACTTTATTGTACTTTCTCTTGGAATGAGATTAGAATAGGGTATTCAATGGGACACAAAAAAGGCTGCCAAATGGGGGAGTTTGAAGTGAATTACTAACAAGGGAAGAACACCTCTGATAGATTCTATCATGAATACAAGTTCAGACAAGGTCAACATTCATACAAATTTGATGCTCCATCATGCCAAAGAAAATTATCTTAGAATCCAAGTTTTATTTTAATGCTTTCCAATAATTTATCTTGAAATGAGAAAGAGTCTCTATATTTTTAATTATATAGACCTTATTTCTCCTTTATTTTTTGTATGTTTAAGATATGGTCATTCATTCTATAGGGATGGAAATTAAAAGGAAGTGATACAAAGCTAACTGAGAGATGATTTGGAAAGCTAAGAACAAGCTAGGATTTGATGACAATATCACATGATGGATCAAATGTTACTTTACCACAACCTCTTTAGCAACCAAGGTAAAAAAAAAACTACAATCCTTCCACTCCATGAGGGGGCTAACAAAAGGAGACCCGTTCAGTCCATACCCATTCATTCTTATGAGAAATATCCTTTCACATCTCTTGTATGACGGAATTAACAAAGATAAAATCTTAGATATACCACCTGTGAATAGAGAATTCAGGTACTTTAACTTCCACTTCACAGAGAACTCTGTTTATCTTCTTCAATAATAATAAGAGATGAATTTTAAAAAAAATATTTATATCCACCAATAAGCTTCAGGATAGCACATAAATCAACAAAATCAGGAGTGGTCTTTGCAAATATGCAAGCTAAAACAAAACAGAAAATCCTACAAATTAAAGAACAAAAGCTATCTATTACCTACTTGAGTTTCATGCTTCATTTGAAGGTCTCAAAAGAGTTATGGAATTAGTGCCATCTAAAATTTAAAACAAGTTGAGCAATTGGACTAACAAGTGGCTTACTTTAGCCAGTAGGGTCCAGCTAGTGCAAGTTGTTCTAGATGAAATATTGATACACCTTATATCCTTATTACCTATACCAACTCGAGTAAGTGGAAAAACCACTACATAACAAGAGGACTTCCTCTGGCATGGTACAGATACCCAATTCAAATTTCCTATTATGAAATGGGACACAATATTTAACTCTATAAGGAATGAGGATCTCAATATCAGAAAGGCTGGTCAATTCACTTTTCAATCATGCCTTGGAAATTATACTTTCCTAGAGAATACTATAGGATCATAGAGTAAAAATATATATTCTTTCTACAAAAGGAGCAACAGAAAAACACAAATGTCCCACTCTTGAAAATATCAAAGCTTATGACTAAAGGTGTCCCCCCACTAAATAGGAAAAGGGAAAAGTAAAATTTGGGGAAGAAAGATAGAATGGGTATCCTCTCCTCTCCTCAATAACCTTGAACTACAAAAAAGGCTAGTCTCTTAAGGTATAAACCTCTTCCATGATTATATAGTAAGTCCATCAAATTATGAAGTCCACTGGAAAATAGATCCCATCAAGGGAGAAACTATACAAGAGAAAACTACCAAACAACCATGAGACATGTGCATGCCACCACAACGTGTATGTAAATTTTTCCCTTGGTTGGATGGGGAACTGTGTAATGTACCCACCCTATTTTCTATCTACCTTGCCGATTTCATGTCTTAAAACCTTCGTTAGCTTCATGAATTAATAAGTGTGGCTTATCAACTCAATCTACTGAATTTTGAATGATTCTTTCCATGATCTAGTTTGAATAACGAAGAAGAAAAAAGTAGAATATTTCAATGATAATGGTTGGATACCGAAAATCATAGAAGATCAAATTGCAAGATTTTTGGCAGCCTTTTGAGAGAATGCAGTTTTTGCAAAAATTTAAAATCAAAATGTGTCACAAACTAGTTCATTCATCAATTAAACATATTTTTCTCTATTTTATCTATTGTTCCTTATTGTGTTTGCACTCTGATGAAGCATTCTCATTAATGAGCATGCTTGATCCTTTTCCAAAATCTTTTGCATGATTCTCCCAAACACAACACTGGTTGTAGAGTTTGGTTGATTTTTTTCTTTACACCTAGAAATACAAGCTGTATCAATTAAAATTACATCATGGCTCAGGAGTTGACTTACAACAGGTAATAATTGAGATTCAACAATGATATTTTTGGGATATTTCTGAATTTGAAAAGTTGGAAAGTATGCATCTTAACAACTCTTGCTATAATAAACATCAGATTTTCATAGTCTATGAATTTTAGTTGTAAAGCTTTTGGGATTAAAAAAATCTAAATAATCTAATTTTTGCATTAATTTTTTGGATCATTCTTTGTGATCCATTAGTAGAATGAGAAAAAAATGATAAGAGGACTGCAAGATTAGTTTAATACATAGTTCTTGCAATGCAATAGAGAAGTGAGGTAGAAAGGAAAGAAAGTAATAAACTATATTAATGTCAGATGAGTAAAGTAGGTCAATGGGACCAGAGGCTCAACAGTTAACAATAGAAATTTCTAGGAAGAGAACCCTAGAATCAAAACAATAAAAGTACATATTACAAATAAATCACTTTACTGCTAACAAATAGTAACATAGATAGAAATGAAGGGTGAATAAGAGCCCTACAACCTTCACCAGAAGGAAATCTCATAGAATATCCCTATCAGCATCTAAAAGGGAGTATTTTGAGCCATTATCAGTCACTGTGAGAGATAATGCTCATTGGGGAGTATCCAAGGTCAAAATTCCATATTGGGTTATACTAGGAGGCATAGAAGTACTTCTTCTAGGAGCTCCCCTAACATCCAAGTCTACTGTAGCTCTTGTAGTAGAAAAGAAGCTTCTAATGTTGCAACCTAGTAAGTAGATCCATGTCACCAAAATGAGACCAAGTCATGCTGATGAGAATGAGCGGAGCTATGATGCCAATAGAGAGCATGTTGGGGAATCTAATTAGTAATGATATGCTAAGAGTCATGCCACATAACTGATCTATCAACTATAATATTTTTAGTACTGGTACCCAAAGGCCTTTTTGTGTTGTCTATCTCTTGGGTGGGATAGAAAAAAGAGGTGACCAATATGGAGGCTCTAAAGCCTCTAGATTCCCCCCATAGGGATCTATGCCAAAGGATGACAACCTCACAAAGAAAAGAGAAAGCACCATTAGTCTGAATATCTAAGAAAGTAGATAGATTGTTACATAAGGACTTGTAGATGCAAAAAAATATTCCTTGAATGTCATAGTAAATGAGGCATTTGAAAATGAAGTGTTCCTTGGTTTCCACCTCTTGGAGGGAGCAAAAACCATAGATCCAGTCCTAACAAAGGATTTGATGACCAATTTCAACCCATAATTGGTGGAGCACATTCTCAACTATCCCAAGGGAAACCTCAAGTTGTGGGACCAATGACATTGGAGATAGTGAGGGAGTTGAATAAAACCATCCACCTAATGTAAGAAATGCTTAGCATAGAAAGATAGCTTGGGGATGTGAGGCTCACAAGGGGTGATGAGGTGATCTGAATATATTGTCTATAGATGTGCTCCCTAGCAATTCTAGTAACCACATCCTTCATGGCAAGGACCCAAAGGAGGCATCTAGGGAGTACATGAAAGGGCATAACCTATCAATAGAGATGCCAATAAATAGAAGAAGCAACCTAATCTCCAAATACCAATAATGCCAACATCTAGTGCAAAACAATGAAGCAATGCGAACAAACAAAGAAATCCTCTCAAAGGAGAAAAATGTTAAAAATGGATATCCCTCACAACTAGAAGTTGGGTTCCCGATAGTCAAAATCTATGTATTTAGAAAGTAATCCTAAAGCTAGTCTCAAGTTGTAGAGGTTGGGTGGAAAATCTAGCTTGGATGATGTGCTGAGGAATTGTCCATTTGGATCATGGTTCTTAAAGGCCATCTTATTTTCAATGTGATTTGCATGATTAAATTGATTAGGAAAATGGTTGATACTTTGATTTGAACATACCTTTGCTTGATGGAACAATGGGTATACACTACAACATGTGATGCATGAACTCAATAAATTTAAACTTGAAATAATAGTATGTATTATCACTCAAGACTCCAGCTCATTTGACCTTGATGGAAGGTGATGCTTGATAATGAATGGTTATAAAAGAATAAATCAAATAGTGCTTCATCAAGTTGATTAGTTTTGTGGTGGATGCATTCTTCTGGAGCTATAATGTCACTTGTGTATTGCTTTGTCGTCATGCCATTGTTGGTGGTGTTTTAAATTGGTCGTAATCATTCTTATCATATCCAATGACCAGCTACCTAACCAGGAAGAAGACAATTTGAAATAGGTTGCACATTTTATTTATGATACAAATAGATGCAACTGTGGAAGAAATTACAAATGCTATACTCAAAATATCACAAGAGGATAATTGAGTTTTTGATTGATGAATTGCAAGGAATCAACTATTTGAGAATGTTGTTGGATGGGCGAATCCTTCTTTGGCAAGTGCTTAGGGTTTGTTTCTCTAGAAATGAAAAATCACCCTCCAAAAATGGGCATTCAAGTCTGCTCCAAAGTGGCACTCCAAATTAGGACAAAATCATAATGCAATATGCACACAAAATGCCACAACAATGCTGCTCCAAATCTGATCTGCAAATCTGATTATGCAATGATGCTCCAAACCTCAAAATGTCTCCAATGAAGTGCAATTAGAACTCCATTATGAGTGCTCAACAAGATGAGCTAGGGATTTGTCCAACCCACCATATTCACAAGGGATTTTCAACCTTGGAATACAGCCCAACCAAAGTTGCAGCCAAAGAGAAGAATCTCCAAATGAAAATATGATATGAATCAATGCTCACATGACCTCAAAATTTTTTATATTTATAGCCACCGTTTCCCTCCAAATCTAGTCGACGTCCTCAAGGCAAAAATATTTATTTTATTTACACTTTATTTTCCTTTTTTCTTCCAATAAAATATTCTTATTTTATTTTATTTATTATTTATTATTATTTTTTAATTATACTATTTATATTTTAATATTTTATAATATATATACTAGTGTTTAAAAACACTATTAAAATAGGGTGGATTTAGGGCAGGAAAAAGGGGACATTACATCCTGATGGTTCTTATTTATTCCATCTAGGATTTATGTCTTTTTGTTTATTTATGTACATTTGGATTTAAAGTACTAAGAACCCTAAAAAATCCTATCATATGAGGGAGTTTCACCTCTCAAACGTAGAGTAAATCACCATCCCATGGTGATTTCTCCTACTACATGTTGCTATGAATTGGGAAATTCGGAGTAAAAAATCACAAAAACTGCAGTGGCATGTTTACTTGTTAACATGTATATAAACACACACACACACACATATATATATATATATATGATTTTTATATGGAGAAATGAAAAAATGAACCCAAACTCCAATTTATTTATTTTTAGTTTGAATCTGTCAATCAATCTCACAAACTTGAACCTGAAATAACATCTCAGGCAAACTCATATTTTCACATTCAGTCAATAAAAAATCCCTATTATGAAGGTTTGCACGTTCTATAAGTCTTTTGTGTTGAAGCCAAGGGCTAGATAGTGTTGGATCTGATTCTCATCAAAGGATATTCAAAGTAAAAGTCTAGTCATCATCCACCTATAGATTATGAAGCTCACTTCAAGGATAATGGCATGACAATTGGAAGCTTTGATGATGAGATTGAGGATAATGTCATCCCTTTTATGGATGGATGAGAAATGTACTAGTGAAGGGCCATGAGATCTTATATATGTGTATTGTGGATGAGAAAATAATCCAATTTTATTTTCATGCATTGAATTATGAATTCATTAGGTTATGTGTCCTGGACTTTAAAACTTAATGATGTTTTGTCTTGTGTGTTGACATGGAAAACCAAATGGTATTGGAATTGATTGTCATAAAAGGATATTCAAACTCTATAAGGGCCTGACCATTACAATAAAAAGTGAGGTACTGATTGATTGGGGGTCTCTTAAGTGTATTCTAAGAAGACATTGATCATCTTGTTGTAGGTTCAATCACCAATTGGGAGCACATGTATGAGAAGTTTTTGTCGCATTTTAATCTTGTTGAGTGCGATCATTTATTTGTTCAAATATCAAATGAAAATTTATAAAGATAGCAACAATACCATGAGAGTTTTCATCGCACGATTCAATCATGTTGTTGAAAAAATCAATACAACTCTAAAGTTATTTCTAGAGATACTCCTAAGTTGTTTTATAATGCACTTTTTTCAAAGATTGCCTTTATGATCAAATCCAGTGAGATTGATGAGCTAGGAGAAGCTCAAGAGAGAAATTAAGCTCAAGGATGACATGATTACTACTATCAAACTCAAGAAATCCTCCATCAAGCCCATAATTTGAAGTTTCGCTGATCCTTTCTTGCAAAAAGTTGTGAGTTACATGAAAAACATGATGAATCCGCTTCAACAAAATGTTACCATTGGACAATACCAAGGGCATCCTCAAGGAAATAACAAAAATAAAATTCAAATTACCTCCACCTATAAGGTTTGTTGTGGAGGCATCATCTAAGGACAACTTAAATATTTTTTGTTCTTTCCACAAGACAAGAGATTGAGGCACTATAAATTGTTCAGAGATGATCCAAATGATGCAACTCATGTCTCCTCAATCAAATCATCAAAGGATTTCAAGTAACCTTCAAAATATTCAAGATGAGCTCGATGGCGACTTTGTGATAGGATATTTTCAATATGGACCCTTTTTGTGCTAAGATTAAATACATATAATGACTACATGTTCCTGAAATCAAAGAGCTAAGGAAGAACATGTGGTCAAAATGAGGAGAGACCATGAAAGAAATCTATAGAAGGATTTACCATGGGTGTCTTGTTTTAGAGATCCCATATTTGTCCTTTCATTAATAGATGGTGATGATGAGTTATATTTTTTGTCTACCTTGTAGTCATTTCTCAATTTCCAAGATGAAGAAGAGAAACCTTCTAACTACAAAAGTATATCACCTACTTTATAAGTAAGACAATGTTTCCAATGCATCTACTAAGAAAAACAATGATTAACTATTTCCACTCAAAAAGAGGGCAATAACTACATCATGGATGAAGAGGCATCAAATGAATTCTTCTTTGCATTTGAAAAATTGTTTAAAGAGCTTGTAAAAAATGAGACAAAAGAAAGAGAATAATTAATTGAAGAACAATATCTTCTTGAGGATGATTCAGATCTAGAGGTGGACATCATATCAAAATTATGTAAGGATAATTCATTGCTAGATGATATTGGATACATGTGTAGAACAAAGAACTTGATTTTCGGTGGAAAACCTATGTTTAATAAAACTAAAAGACTACATACATAATAAAACCAAATAATATCAAAATTATATTTGTTGGATAGCTCGTTTCAAGGACTACCATCTTCCAGTTGGATCTGTGAAGTCTCCTTCATTTTCATCCTCAACCCGAGCTTCGAAGGGTGAAAATCTAGAGTCTTTTTGTGTTAGAGGGTGGGAAGGTGGGAAAAGGGGGGTTTGAGCGAACCTAAGGGGTTTTATTGAACCCCCAAGGGTTCACTCGAACTAGGGTTTGAGAGAACCCCCTTTCCACAATGGCAAACACGGGTTCCCACATGAAAAGAGGTTTGCTCGAGCCCTGGTTCAAGTGAACCCCTTTTGGGTTTGTTCGAACCTTGAGTTCACTCGAACCCCTCAAAACGATTTTTTTTTTTGCATGGGTGATTTTTTTCGAAGTTTTCCTTCCTCACTCAAATTGTAAACCACTTTTGTGGGTTCACCCTTGTCATATATTCATTTTACTTTTATAATTTTTATAAATTACTTAGTTTATATTTTTCATTTGATAATTTAATTTGTTCAATTTATAATAAAAATTAATAATTTACAATTTAATATAAACTTAATGTATGATTTATAATATCTTATGTGTACTTTAATTTATAATTTAATTCATAAGTATATAATTTATAATAATTTATAATCTAATTTAGAACAATTTATAATCTAATTAAGCTAAGAGGCATTCTATAATAGCATAGGAGTATATATAAAACTAAAACACAACCAACATAGATTTAACAAAAACTAAAACTATAAAATAAGTCTTATGTAAATAAAATAAAAATAATAATTCTTTATAAATTTAAATAAATCCTAAGTAGCTTCCTTGAACTCATTCTAAGGAACTTCATCCACAATATTAAACCAAACACTTATAATCAACATCATAAAATTATATATATATGATATTTATGAATTCATAAGTATAATAAATTATGTATTTAAAAAAATATATAAATAGTATTTATTATTATATTATTATAATAGCTCACTTCAAATATTTTTCATTTGTACCCTCATGCGCACCAAATAGGAATCTATATGTTTTTTAGAAGATTGATGATGTTAGTTTTGCATTTGCAAAAATTATACTTGATGCTTCAGTTGTTGATGTAAATTCCTTTCTTTGTGATCACATATTATTTTTTCCTTTCTAGTTACCAACTTATTGAGCTAAACAATTCTAGATTGGGCAATTGATAATTTAAATCTATTGCCAATCATACATTTCATCCCAAAAAGTTTTCTATTGCAACCTCTGAGTATAAGGATATGAGAGATCATATATTAAACAAAAATGGATGGATTCTTGGTGAGGTGCATTTATTTATTGAAAAATAGTGTCTAAATCTTAATCCTCTAAAATGTGGACCAACAAATTCTCTAATTTGGACTCACTTCTATAACCTTCCTGTGGAATTTTGGTTAATGGACGTGTCTTCCATTATTAAAAATAACTTGGGGAGCTTGTGTCAATTGATGATGAATGATTGGTGAAGAATTCAATATTGTTGCTCGACTATGTGTGGTCGCAATACTCAAAATCACAAAGACCTTAACTTTATGTGTGCTAAATAGAGAATGGGTGCAATCATTTAAGGCTGAAGAGAAGAAATTATTTTGTCTAAAAAGTTGTAGCCACCCACATTTCATAAAATATTACCCCAAGGATCAACCCTAAAAATAGAAAACAATCTACGTTAAAAAGACCAAAAAACTAGTTCTTGGCCTAGTCCAATTACCCACTATTGTTGAATTAGACCTTTTATAAACTACGAAGGTATGTAATAATATTTAATTTGTTCCTTTTAATAAGATAATTTGTGGTGTAGATACTCTAGAGGAAGAAGAGTAAATAAGTTTAGGACTAGGTTTTGAATTTGATGATGAGTGAGGAATCATAAATGTAAACTGTACTAGCCAATTCACAACTAAGATTTTGAAGGCTAATATTGATTCTTGGAGGAAGAGGGGGATGAAAAACAATAAAAAAGAGAGGAATACACTCCATATGGAGGACAACCTAGCATTAATAATTATCTATTAAGATATATGGGAGGAAGCCCCTCCCTTAGAAGGAAATGAATATTTCATGCTAAAATGTTAAGGGATTCTTCCCCTAACAAGAGTCGCATGACCTAGAACCATATAGAAATAATATTGGTCAATATCTTCAAGTTTTATGAAATTAAGCTATGCAAGGTAGATGTACATAAATTTCTCAACCAATATCAAGGATGGGATGACATATTTATGGAATCATTTGGTTCTTTTGGAGGAATTGGGACTTTTTGGAAACCAAGTAAGGTGTTTATTTAGCCTAATATGGTTACCTCTTCTAATATTTTTTGGTATCTATTTAGATTATGGTATTGGAAATTTATTTCAAGATGATTAATGTATATGAAATGGTTAAGATAGTTGATAAATCTCTAGTTTGGGCTCAAATTCTAGAATTTTTGCATCTAGTAGCAAATGAAAAGTGCATTCTCGGTGGGATTTCAATGTAATATTATCATGTTGTGAAAAGAGTAGTGGTATTTCTCACATATCCCAATCATATAAGGGATTTTTTAAATTTTATTAGTCACAAACATCTAATGGAAATAGTAACCAAAAATAAGTTATATACATGGACCAATCACAAGTCCATTTTTATAGTATCACTGAAAGATTGGATAGATTATTGCATAATAAATGTTGTCTTGCACATACACAATTTTTTGACTTCATTTATCATCCCATCTCTGGGTTGAACCACATCTTCAGCATGAATTTCATTAGTGGAGGTCATCCCTCATAGAGTTTCCCTTTCAAGTTTGAATTGATGTGGTTTAGAAATAGTAATGATTTGGAGTTAATCAAGGATTTTTTGACAACAATTGTTACACAAAAGGGTTCTAAAATATGTTTCTTTTCAAAAAATTGAACTTTCTACAAAAATAATTGAGGGATTAGAATAGGACCATGCTTTCAAAAATTTGGCATAAAGTTACATTGCATTTTAGGTGTAAACTTAGTTTTTTTATTCATTTTAAATATGAAAAATCAACCAAAATTACATAATGCTAGACTAATTTTGCATAGTGATTGCATATTAGTGTATGTTCAATCATTCACATTCAGAAATTGAGACCAAAGTTGCATTTCTAAAATTTTCATACAATTCATAATTTGTCATTAATTTTACTTGTATTAGGTCATTAAATTCTAGAAAATTCTATCATAGAAGTTATAGTCTGAGACCTGTAACAGAGAACACATCATCACTAAGAAATTGAATTTTTCATTTTTTTTTAAACTTGTACAAGGACTCGTTCACCCCTAGGTGAATGAGTCCTTCAGGGCCTACAAAAACCAACCTTTTTGAGATTTTTATGGGTTTTTGCACTTCCTATGTCTACTGGTAACCTACTATATCATTCTGGAAATTTTCAAGATTTTTTTTTTATGCATCTAGGTCTAAACATCCATTTAGTGTAGTCATTTTTAAACCATTTCAAAATAATTTCAATAGAAAAAATCATCAGGTTTAAATTTTTTTAAATTCTTGAAGCTTTGCATAATATGGATAAAAGTAATTTTCACTTTTGGATACACAATGTTTACATTCATGAAACTTTGCATAAGTTGGATAAAAGTGTTTTTCATTTTTGGGTACACAATGTTTACATTCTTGAAGCTTTGTATAATATGTAATGTCCCCATATTAGAGACATAAAATGCACAGATTAAACTTTTGATTTTAAATATTGTTTGATAAAGAGAAATGAAAGATTGATGGAATACGATAAATGAAAAACATTATTATCAACTAGTACATAACTAACATAACCTGATATGACTTATTACTCTTAATAGGAATAGATCTTCTCTTTGTTTCCTCTTTCTTAACCCCAGTGAAGGATGGTAGAATTACTGTGCAAAGGGTGTGTGAACGCTCTCAAAGTGGACTCCCTCAAGGTATTCCACCTATCTTGGGATTGTCCATCAGTGGATCAAATTACCAACCTTTCCCTCCACAAACTCCCTATCCTTGTTGAGTGCTAGCGAAAGGGAATTGGGGCCCGAAGTCTATTCTTCAGGGTAAATTCATAAAATCTCAATGAGACACAATAATTGTTGTAAGAAATATTATGTGGCTAGACAAATAACATCCATTTATTTCTATATGTGAAATTTACTTACATTGTAGAGATGAACTCAATTAATAGACACACATATCTATTTATGGCAGCATGTCATTTAATCACTCTATGCATCCACTTATCCTATTGAATTCACAAATCATCACAGATTAGAACATTCGCTGATATGGATTCTAATAATATATGAGTTAGGCATTACACTATAACCCACTATCATTGAAATTTGATTATATAACCCTCAATGGTATATCAGTTAGTTGAGGGTACTTACCTCCGATCATTGAACTAACTGGAATTATTCCAGACTTATTTCCCTAAGCTCGATTCATCTTCTTTCTTTGATGCGATGATGTATCTTCCTTAGATGCAATTGTTCTTGTTTCTTTGCACTCAAAAGATACCATTAGTGTAACTCAACAAATAAGAATCTATTATTTGTAATTATATTAAGCATCATAACTATTTATAAGGCTCAATAATTGCTACCAGCATCATTATTGCACATTCATGAATATAGTCTATATGAATGTGTATGTGTCATCATCTCTAATTGACTTCAACCTATGAATATGTATATATCATTATTTTTATATAAATACATAAATAAATATGTATATATATTCCATTTAATGATGTATACATCATTATTCTTAAAAATATATATAGTGATCTCTATATGAATATGTATATATGTATAAGTTTTTGAACTATAAGCACTTATATTATCTACTACCATTTAAAATAACTATATTATATTAATTATAATCACAAACCTTCATTATACTATCATAATCAACCCTATATTAAAATAAATTATAATCATTCCTATATTTGAATAAAACATAGATCTAAATTAGCATACAGATGGCTATTATTTTATTCCCTTTCTCTCTATTCACTTTATATTTCATTCTATTGTTTTCTCCTACTTTATAAATTCTATCTAGATTATATATTTATGCTAAGATAGATCGCAACTTACAGAATTGGATTATTTTCTGAATATAACTAAATGTTCTTATCCAAGTGTATCCTTTAAAAAAAAATATCTTCTTCTTTTTATTCAATGATCTGTATACCTTTATATTTGTTTCCTCTCATATAATATTATTTTAATTCCTCTATATCCCTTATCAAATCTATATGTATTCCATCTATATCTCTCCTCTTATCAAATCGTGTCATTTCATTCATAAGACATTGTTGCCACCACACTGTTGTTACTCCTGATTTATATCTTCCTTGTCTTGATCATTGGTCTATATTTGCTTTTGTTGATCTTTATTTACCTAATATCTGATCTGTATTTCCTGATTTTATCCTTCCTAATACTTGCATTTCTTACCTTTATATATCATATTTTAATTATTTATATAATAATATTATTTAATATTATTTATTGAACAATCTATATAAATAATATTATATATCTCTACCATTCAAACTAAACATCACATTAATATGTTTAAATCTTTAATTTAAACAATGTCTAAATATCGGGACATCACATAATATGGATAAAAGTACTTTTCACTTTTGGATACGTAATGTTTACATTCATGAAACTTTGCATAAGTTGGATAAAAGTACTTTTCAATTTTGGGTACACAACGTTTACATTCTTGAAGCTTTGCATAATTTGGATAAGAATATTTTTCACTTTTGTATACACAATGTTTACATTCCTAAATCTTTGCGTAAAAGTTCTTTTCACTTTTGGGTACATAATGTTTACATTCTTGAAGCATTGCATAAGATGGATGAAAGTAATTTTCATTTTTGGTCACACAATGTTAGTCTCTTACTTTTCTTAGCATGCGAGGAAAAATTTCATCCCTCTCACTTATGAGAATTTTTTAATGAAAGAGAATACAATAGTGCAATCATGACAATCAAATTTGGTATTCTCCCAGTATCCCTCTTATTTGTGAAGAAGATATTTTTGTGATAGAAGATCCAATCAATGAGAGTTACATGAAAGTCTTATTTATCTCTCTTCCCCTACCTCTCCCACATGGTAAGATATTTTTGGATACAAGGATGATACCATTGATGAATCCCCTACTTGTGATGAAGTTTTTTAGAAGAACCAACCATTTAAAGGCATGGACATCTAGTTTGTTGCTATCCTAAATGCTCTCCTACTGGGGAAGATATCGTGGTGCAATAAAATGACAATATTGACACATATCTTTCAAAAAATAGTAATTCATCTTCCTTAGATTAATATGATGAAGTGACATTAGACTCCCCTTCACTAAGATATCATGAAAATAAGGATAAGTTTTTTGAGGTTATGAACATTGGAACTCCATCAAGTCCTCTAATTCTTAGACCTCCTAAAAATACTTTAATTATTAGACCACCTAATACTCTAATTATCCTATATCCATCCTCACAATAACCTCAAGTTCAAACCAAACTTGTTCTTATCTTAGAGCCACCTAAACAAAAATCATTAGCTCTAGGAGATATCTTAAACTTTACAAGGCAACTTGATAGTAACAATGTTTTGCTACATCGAGTTACAATAGTTCATTGCTCACACATACAATAAAAGGAGCAATAGGAAACCATAAACCATTCCTAATTCATTCCCCTTACCTCAACTCATCTTGCATAATGCTACTCATTTTCCTTTACATAATGGAAATGAGTATGATCTTGTTGAACAACTTAAGAATACTCTTGCTAAGATATCCTTATGGGATCTTATTCAAGCCTCACCTAGTTATCATAAAATGCTTCAAAGTTCCTTACAAAAATTTCTTATCCCTCCTAATGTGCAACTAAATGAAATAGAAGCCATAATTCAAGGAATGAATGCAGACATTGTTTTCCACCAAAGTGAGTTAACTCCTTTGGATGTGCAAAAGTAAAATGAAGCTTTCATGATAGTACCTATTTTTAATAGGAATGGGATAAAGAGAACCCTTGTTGACAATGGCTCAACCCTTAATGTGTATAGCATAATTTTTTGGATAATATTGGAGTAGACAAAAGCCAAATTCAATCAGACTCTTTATCGATATGCAGATTTCATAATGTAGGGAAACAATTGCTTGGTGTGATAACATTGTTTGTTATAGATGGAAAGGTCACGTTGAAAAATCCTATTCATGGCATGCTTGATAATATTTCATATAATCTTCTCATGGGTAGACCTTGGATTCATGCAATGAATGGGGTGCCTTCTACTCTTCATTGTAAAATGAAGTATGTCTACAACAACAAAGTGTATAAAATGGAGGCCGACCCCGAACTAGAAAGGTTTTTGAACATTGAGAAAGACAAGGAAAATATTTTCAAAACATTGACACCAACTACATAAGTAGAACCTATGCAAGAAGAACAAAAAGATAAGTTTCCTGAACCCTTCATAATGTTATTAATGGATGATTTGGGATCATTTAATTTTAAACCTACATTCATGGGTGAATACAAGATCACAACAAATGAGTCCAAAGAGGGAAAATAAAAATTGATAATGTCAACATAAAATCTAGAAGAACCTTTGAAAGGATCCACTTCAAAAACTTTAGAAGAAGAAACAAATTACACAATAAATTTGATGAAGTTGGTTATGAATAGCTAGTGAATCAAAAAGACATGGAAAATATTTATGGAAGAGGTTATGATCTTTTGAAAAAACATTTTTATAGTGGAAAAGGATGTGGTGTTAGAGAACAAGGTATCATGTCCCTATAGAGCCAAATACACAAAAAACCACTTGTGGTCTTGGTTATTGTCCCTCGAAAGAAATGAAAGAATCAAATAAATCTTTGCTTAACATCAATGTAATCACAAAAAACACTCCTAGGACATGTATTAGTAATGATTGGATTTTATTAGATTTTACACCCTCCTTTAGAGAAAAGTACAAAATCTCATAATCTACAGAGTCTTGTGTACGTATGACAACTTGTACTAAGCATATCTCTCCAAGGAACTTGATATTTTTTTGCTTGATAGATTTGGACACTTCAAAATGTTTGGATGCTTTAGGATCAACAATGAATATTAGCCTTCACTATTAGATTTTAATAATCATATGACAAGTACATAAATTTAATTCAAAATAAACTCACAACACAACAAATACCCTGGGAAAACCCAGCCAATATATCTCTTATATATTGATTTGAATAAGAGCAAAAATATGCTTACAACTCAAGCACAACTATTGAATCAGGAGACAACTGTTGGATTCAAACAGATCTCGAGTCAGAGTGAGAATGAATTACTAGATAACTAGATGATAGAGGAATGTGACAGAAACAATTATTTATGAATTCAATGTTAATTTAATTCACATTTGAAATTGAAATGATTTAATAATTTATTTAATTGACTATTGAAAAGGTTAATTGAATAATTAAATAATAACTTATTTAATTCAGAAAAATAATTAATTAGTGACGTAATTAAACAAATAAATTTATTTAATTAATCAAAGTTTGAATAAGGGTCATAATGAATTAATTAAATAATTAAAGTTTTATTTAATTAATAGAAGGAAGATGTGTTTAGGAAAATAATTATATAATTAATATTATTTAATTGTGACCATGGACATTAGAAAATTATGTTGAATGTGGTGGTCACAGGCCTAGACCAATTTTCGGTGTCTATAGTTTTCCCCTCTTTGATACAATGTTGTTTTGGATTTTGTGTCAAATAAAATCATCAAAAACATGCCCCAGTCGTGCCCTAGTATGAAATAGGTTAGGGTATGCCCCCTCAGGAAAATTGATGAATTTTTGAAAAATTTCAAAAAATTAGGAAATAGTCTCGATAAGTCAATTTGATGGCCAGAAATGCTATGGAGTTGACGGAATTGAATTTGGAATTGTTAGGGACATGTACGGGTTGATTGAAGATGGAAGTTTAAGTGGCCAATAGACAAGGTTAGAATAAATTCCTCTTTTAACTCTAGGTATAAATAGAAATTAGGGTGAAACTCAAATCATTTGCACCCTATAGATTTGAAGAATTGAATATTTTTCTCTAAGAACCCAACACAATGTATCCTATTCTGTACACCCACCATCGCAGATATCGGATCTGGACCTTCTGATAGCCAGCCGATGTGGGACCCCCGGTAAGTACCTTGGAACGATCTCTTGAAATTTTATTTTGCACATAGTTTTAGGCATCCAAAGTTTTATTTTCAAATGTGTTGTTCTTTGTTCATCACATTTGCGTTAGTATGTGATGCATTTTCTCGCAAAACGATGCAAATGCAAAAACGTGCCTAGGCATTTTTAGGGCATTTAGGTAAAATACACATTTATTAATTTATGCACCACATTTGATCTAATGCATCACATATGAAATTACCTTAGGTGCAAGTAGGAATGTGAAATGCATTTTCTAAAAATGAATCGCATTTGCATCTTAGATAGGTATTTAAAATGCAATGCTTTTGCAGTTATTTTGATGTATTTTCTTGTGACTTTGGGTTGTCTAGTTTTGTGACGAATTAGCAATATGAAACACATATGCTTGTTTGTTCGACTCATGTATGTTCATGCAACACATTTGAATTTTATAATGACGCATATGATATGTGCACCACGTTTGGCTTTAAAACAACACATTTCACTATCAAATTTTGGAAAAATATTATTTTGATTGAAAGATGAAATGATTTGGAATTTGACACCTTGTTTGAATGCTCTTTACAGGTTATACTAGATTCGATCTATACCCGAGAGTTGCATCCAGATACCTTTAAGCTCAAAGACCATTTATAGAGTGTGGAGAAACGATTGCTCTGGAGACTTAGATTACATCATGTTTGCACCATGCCCACTATTCGAGCAAACAGAGGTATGCTCACTACCTTGTGTGAGAGATGGAATTTTGAGACTTGTTCATATCACTTGCCTATTGGAGAGGCAACTATTACACTTGAGAATGTATATAGGATTCTTAGATTTCCTATTAGAGGAGAGTGAGTTATGTATGATACGCAGCGTGGATACAGTGAGATTACTAGATATTATGTATATGATGATATTAGGATATTAGGCATAGAGCATTATGAGATTAGGTGGCAGGTGTTAGTAGATAGGTATGAGAGGATTGATTGTATACTATGTGAACTGATAGCTGGGATGATTCTTCCTGACCGTCAAGGTCATGGATTTCCTATTGGGTGGGGGGAGATGTTAGTTAGGATGCTTGAGAGGGAGGTTGTGTATGCTTGGGGACCCTGTCTATTAGCCATGCTTTATTTCCATCTTCATGATATAGCTTATAGAGATGCATAGTCGATGAGCTACGGGGCCACTCTTCTCATGATTTGGGCATGGGAACACATTATTGTGTTCCATCCTCTAGTTACTGCTGAGCAAGATGCTATATCTCCTTATGTTTTTCACTATGCGGGAAAAATTACACAAAGCCATGTTGGAGATACCAGATATTAGAGACATGCTTTAGATACCTTAGTTCAGTTCACATGGAGGTTGTACATGGATTGTGAGCAATGGTCAGATGAGGACAGGAATTTACCTTACTATCAATAGACACAATACCTAATTGGGAGGACTGTTTCCAGTGTTCACATTAAAGAGAGACATTTTCTAGACTATGTACTAAGACAATTTAGTGAGGTGCAGGATGAGCCTAGATGAAAAGCAGATTTTTCTCGATCATCTATAGAGGTTTCGTGGTGGGGGCCTATGATACTAGTGGCTACTACAGAGGCATACATTCAATCTCTACAACCTTTATAGTGGGGATGGAGGGGTGGAGTAGCAGATCCTGGGACTACTATTTCTTATGATACCTAGTGGGCTACATATCATCTTGTGCCATGCATAGATCCAGACCAATCGATGCCTATAGAGAGGTGAGGGATAGGGCCGAGAGTGCGGCACAGAGGCAAAGGTGGTGGGAGAGTTGGAGGTATAGATGGTGGTGGTGGTAGAGGCGAGAGATCAATGGGGACAGAGAGGTGGCCGATTTGGAGGATTTTCACCTATCTGTGAGACTGAGGCAGAGGTAGATGGCATACCTATGTTGGACCTTGGGGGTGGATTAAATGTAGAGATCAATTGAGAGCATTCTATTGAGGAGGCAGTAATAGAGGAGCATGCAAAGGTTGAGGTTTGCAGAGAGGACATGGATATTTATTCCCTTGGCATACTAGCAGGTTATGGAGAGGATGATGTTGAGGAGGAGATACCCATGGAGGATCAGGAGAGAGAGCTCTGGGAAAGGATAGTAGAGGGGGGGTAGGATGAGGAGGCTCCCCGAGAAAATCCTATGAAGTCATTGGAGGAGAGGATGAGAGTGGTTACTGTTGATGGTGTTTTGTTCACAACATAACTCAAATAGAATATGATATCCTATCTCTCTTGAAAGGTAAATCTCTAAGGGAAAAGAGATAACCCTAGGTCTCTAATGTCAGGTCTTGACGATGCAACAAAACAACCAAAATATAATGTGAAAATGTTGGTAATCACAAAGGGACCTTACTACAAGCAAATACTGGACTTTGAATTTATCAGATCTAAACAATGAATTGATACTTGAAATCCTCAATTGAACCCAAATAATAAAGAAAATAACAAAGGATGAAAGGTTTCAGAGATAATTCTAAGACTAATTCTAACCCTAAGATTGACAATGCCAAAAGATAAGATGCTCAGAATGGACCAATCTCTCATAAACTACTTTCTATTTGACCTAGACAAATCTAAAATCTCACATGAATAGTGCAATCTTCTAAGGTATTTAAAGATTTTCAAATCATAAACATTCATTCAAAACAATAATATTCCAATTTGAAATGAAAAAACATTCATAACTGAACTAAGCACAATTTTAAGTCCAAGCTAACTTTGCAAAGCAGCTAACAATCAACTAACTGCAAAAAGTATGGACTAGAGATCGTTGCATACATTCCAAACATGAAACCCTAAGCATAACCAAACTATCTAACAACAAACTTAAGCAATTTTAAAGATACAAAAACAAGAACCATGCTAGATGAAACTCAACACAAGAGAATTACCAAATCACAATATCCTTTCTTATATTAGGTCATCCAAAAATGGCAATAATTCCATCCTTCTGTTACAATACTTGCTTAAAGATAAACCCTAGCTCGCTCAAATATGAAATCTCTATTCTATGTCTATATGTCTATTGTGTATCACTTAGCTATCTTATCCCTAAAAAATGAGGCAAAATGCCCAATTTATAGAGAATCCCCAAGATAGGTCAGCTCAAAATAATGGTTTTGCAATAAAATGCCACACAATAGGTTGGCCTCAAAAGATATTTGAATACAACATGAAATGTGCAATTTGCACGAATTTCATCCAAGTTGGCCTGGGGTCTCAAAAGGGGTCGGCCCAATGCATGTGGATAATGGGAAGCACAAACTTTGATGTAGCCCTATATAACTACTTCCCATCCTTTCCTTTAGCTCGATCCACTTCACCATGCACTGCCAGCAACACTCTGTCCAATTTAGCAATAGATGGCACAGGAAAAACCCTAACTCTTCTTTCAGGAGACTTAATGTCATCTCTTGCATGCCTTACTGTGCCATCCCAATCAGCCCTATTTGTTAAATACATGTCAATGACTACAATGTATGTTGTAGAATCATCTAGCTGATGTTAAGTGACTAGACCTTCACTGACTAGAGAATAGACATCCCTCCGCCATTTCCTAAGTTGTTCCAAATTGAGATGCTTTGGAGCAAATTTCTTCCTCCCTGTCATAATTTCAAAGAATGAGACGCACCTATCATGAATTTCAGTCAAGGTGTCCTCAATCTTCTTCCCTTGTTTTTAAATTTTCTTCAAGGCCCTTTGCCTCATCTGCAAGATCTCGAACCATTCCCAAGGCTTGAAAACCCTTGGAAAAGGAAGAATCCCACTCTTCACCAGTTTATCTTCAGTATACTCCATGATTGTTCTTGTTTTCTGAAATAGGAGATCAATGTCCTCTTTATCTTCGGCTAGCACTATCTTCAACCAATCCACTGACCTCATGGTATCCCCTGTAGTTGACAAGATATCCTTTATGGCACCATCTCCTTTGATCTGGACTCCCTACAACCAACCAACTATGGCATGTGTAGTGCCTTTCATTCTTTCAAGCTCAGAGTTTTTTTCCCGGGGCAAGAAACCTATAGCAGAGGAGGAAGAGATAATATACTGCAAGGGTTTCATAAATTCTTGCAATTAATTATTCAATTTCTCATTCTCCCTCTCCAACTCATGCCTGGCTTGTACCTCTTTCTTCAATCTGCCCACAATTACAGCACTGGAGCCTTCATACTCCTCAATTTCTTGCTCCATAGAAGCATTCCCTAAGTCAATGGTTTGCACATGATAGTCCTTTGCAATCACATCATCTCTATCTTTGTCTGAAATAGGGGTAGCAATATGAGCCACCCCATTGCCTGATCCATCCCTCTCAATCTTGGATACAACCCTAGCCTTCTTCTTGGTTTTACTTTCCCCAATATTAGCCATTAGGTCATCCCAATTGGGAGGAGTGTCTTCCACTATTACCAATTTACTTTTTAACTCTCTATACAGACAATCTGGAATAGTGGATTCGATTGGCACCTTATCCTGTTTATGCTGCTCCTGATGGACATTAGGGGCATCCTTCTCAATATTAGGCACATTAGGGATCTCTTTAGTTGGATCTTCCTTGTTTAAAGACTGCTCCTCCACAATCTATATCGGAGAAGGGATCCTAGCTGGTATCTCCTCCTGTTGAGGGGATTTTTTCAATTTCTCTTCTGCAGGTGAATCCGTATAGGCTACCAAGGGAGACTAGATTACCTTATCAACTTCTTCCTCGGCATTGTAGAGGTCTCCTTCTTGGAATTCTTCTTCACCCAAGTCCTTAGGATCTTCATCCTTCCTTGGCTCTTCTTTCCCATTGTCAGTATCTTGAGGAGGGGGAATGTTCTCCTGTTCAATGATAGGAGCAGTCATAGGAACATCCTCCTTCATTGCAGCATCCTTTGGGGAAGGATTCCTTGACCTCCTCATATATACCTACACTCTTTCCCCTAAACTTTCTATCTCCACCACAGGTGTCTCAACCTCCTTTTCTGATTTGGAAGTTTGTTTTTTCTTTTGTGACATTCTCACAAGTATTCTTCTTTTGAGCAAAGGAGTAGCAGCATCTTCCTTCTCCTCCTTATCTTTTTCAACTTCTTTTCTTGCAACATGCCTTCTCTTTTCGGAAATAGGCTTTCTTTTCTTACCCACATCTGCTAATTCTTCAATTTGAACATCCCTAACTTTAATCTTGATGAGAGAGTCCACCTTGGCCTTACCCTTAAGATCTTGTTCATGTGATTCCTCGAAAGTAGAATAAGACTCGAAGTCTCCCATAAAATCATAGGTTCATTGGACACCTCCACTTTCTAACTCTAGCATTTTGTGCTTCAGCCACATTTTGGTATACTTGATCATCGGAGTCATAATTTGCTCAACTATGTCTTTTCTTCTTCCAACCAGTCAATCTCTCCAACTCCTTTGACTTTCATAGCCTCAAAGATATGACCCTGAATCAGATTTCCATCCTCTTCCACCAGGTCAGGAATGGCCTTTATGTTGTATAACCTTACCAAGTCCACTGGCAGTCTAGAGAATTTCTTCTTCCTTACATCAAATTCATCGCCAAGGTTAGCCCAATAATCTTCAATGTTATCTTTGTGGTTGTACTCCCTATTGGCCTTCTTTTGTGTCTCACTAGTAATATCAAACCTTCCTCTCTTAGAATTAAAAGAGAGACCAAAAGTACTCATCTCCTCTTTAGAAGCATGAGCATAATGGATTGAAGGAAAAACCTCATTTGTTCCTATCTTCAAGGGGAAATCATTCCCAAACCTTGTTTTATGTTTATCTCCCTTCACAATCACATTGAAGTCACAAATATGCCTAGTGACCTCCAATAGTATAATATGATCAATTGGGTACCTTGGGAGTCTGTAGGGAGCCCTTTGACAGCGATCAATCCTTATGTAGAAAAAAGTGGGGAACTGGATGAGCCATGCCCCATACCTCCTTATAAATTCCTTGGCCTTGTTTGAAATCCTCACATGCTCTGCACCTTGCAACAACCTGGTAATATACATTGTAAAAGCATCATTTTCTCTTCTATAGCTACCTCCTGCCAGGTGCAACTGTGGATACGCCTCATAGATTACATCCTGTCTGAATACACCTCTAGTGATCAACCCCTTGTATAGGTGGAATCTTGCCAATGCATACACCAAGTAAGAAGTCATGGTGAAAGTCTTGGTCTGCAAGACATTACACATCTTCTCATGGATTACTGCACTTATGGAACCTATCTAGTGGTAATCTATACCATGCTCCATCGGAACAATGAAATTAAACATCCAGCTCTCAAAAACTCTTGCACTCTTCAGCCCTACCAACCTGCTGAGGAGAGTGATGAAATTATAGTATTCCCTCTTGAATTTAAGTCTAAATAGCTATTTTGGCAATTTGGAGAAGTGGGACTTGGGCTTCTCCAACCAAGAATTGATCACCTGTTGGGACTTAACCACATTCTCCTCATAGTATTTCTTTGTTGTATCCATATCAAAGGCCACCACATGTAACCTATCAGGTATATCAAAAGTCTTAGCAATGGAAACAGGATCAAAGCTTGCCACAATCCTTCCCTAGGGGGCCAACTATCCTTTGTGTTCCCTTGTCATAGCTTTTGGCACATTCAAGCACCAACTCATAGCATTATAATGTGGAGGGGAGGCCAGCTACATGGGCTAACCCGGATTCCAAAGTTCTTCTGGCCATCAAAGGGACATTTTGTGTTGTCATTTCATCCTTGAACTCCTCGTAGTCCCACATACCCACATTGGTATCAGTGATTCCTGACCAGACGGAATTCAATCTGCTCTCAGGAATCTTACTCTTTATGTCCATCTTCACCTATTCTGCATCAGAGATAGTAGAAATTTCAACACTTGGCTCAGTTGCCTTTCCCTTGCCATGCCCAACAACATCTTGTCCTGATCCAACCTGCAAACAAGTAAACAACCATAATGAGATCCAAGACAAACAAGAATTGTCAACATCAACTATTTCAAAGTTCAGGCTCTAGACTCCTCTGTGGAATCCAGACTGGAGAGGAATTCTGGGGAAATCTGGACCAGGCGAAATCCAGCAAAACAAACATACAAACCCCACAATATCATTTCAATCAATTAGTGTAATAAAGGAATAACTTGAAAATACTTAGCATAAGTTCATTTGATCATCTAAATGCATTATCAATAAGAAAATTCCTCATGTAATCATCAAATTCCTCATTCCCACAAAACTTCTGAAGAATCCGCTAGAGACGGAAATCCCCGAAAACAACAACTAATTCAGTAATCCAGGAAAATGAAGGAAGCGCAGAATATCTGGGAAAATCCCAACGGACTGGATTTCAGTAGAAGTAAGACAAATTTACCATGAAAGCATGAATTCAATAGAATGAACTAGCCATAGACACAGAGAAAATCCAGAGGAGGCGGAATTTTGCGAGACAAACAAAAGTCTGATTTTAATAGAAAAATATGAAGAACAAAGGAGAGATAGGAAAACTCGGGGAAATCCAGCAAGGGTGCAATTCCACGAAGGCAACAAAAACCCAAATGCCTATGTTTTCCTTTTCCTCACCCAAATAGACTGAAACGGACATAGAACAAGAGCTTGTAGCTCGACAATGACTTACATCTCCAATGGATCAACCATGAATCAAAAACTCAACTCTCAACAATTTGAAAGGGATTGGCTATGCCTTAGGTCAAGAACCCTAACACCTCCACCATGGAAGCACGGAAAAGCTTAGGCAAAAATTTCTTGTAAACAAGGATAGGAAGTTTGTGGAAAATGCATGCAAGCCTCGAAAATAGCAACGAAAGACTAGCCCTAAGCAATTATTCAAAACAAACACCCGAACGGACTAGCAAGACACGGAAACCCCAAACGCCCAGACATGGCGTGCACACCCAAGCAAGAACGAAGCAACGAATGACATAGAAGTGCATAGTCAAGCATCAAAACCAACAAAGGAAGAGATCATATCCACATACGATGAGAATAAAAAGAACTAAAATTGGGGATGCCAGCAAACAACCTTCAAGCATGAGCAGAATACAAACAATGCTCCAGAAATCCGAATGCAGCACTCAAAATCACTTTGAAATGCACAATCTAGAAACACACCTCAAGCTCCAGCACTCCAAACTCAAATGAATAGTAAATAATCAAACTCAAATGGAAAATCACTTCCCAAAAATCAATATAACATTGCCCCAAAATTTGTGCAATCGCCATTAATGCGATCGACAAGACGACCGAGACCAAAATCCGAAAATCCGACAAAGCAACGGACTTCAGCAAACTTCGGACGTGAAGGATTTCTCTAGATTTGAGCAGAAAGGAAGCCATTTTCGAATGCCAAAGGGAAACCGGGAAAATCTAGCAAGGGCAGATTTTCCCAAATATAGTGAAAAACCTAAAATACACCCAGAACTCAAGGCTGACAATATAAATCACAAATGGGCCATTCTGACCAGTAGGATGAACATCCAAGCACATGTCCAAGCAAGGAAAATTCTAAAATAGAAAGGCCAAGACACCAAAAATTGAAAGAAACGAGGGTCCCAACTTTCAGTGGGGCGTGTGTGCAAAAACTGCATAACAAATGGTGACTCTACTAGGGAAATGCTCCAGAGCATTTCAAGAACAAACTAGAATCAAGAATCCAAAATCTCTGGTTTCAATCTTTTCATTAGGACACCTATGAACAATGTTTTAGAAACCAAAAGCAAGAATACTTTTTCCTATACCAGGGTCCAAGTGTGTGTATTTTTCATTTATTTCCTATTCCTTAGGTGCAATGGGAACTAGAGAAAATCTGACCAGGCTACATAAAATTTCTAACTTCAAAAGAAACCTAGATAGAGCCTCACTACTAGTCAGGCATCCATAGCCCTGGCGAGGTTATCGTTGTGACCCTCCCAAGCATAGCTGTACTGCTAGCCAGGCATCTATAGCCCTGATAGAGATACTAAGATACCCCTGATAAGGTGAAGGTTATTTTGATTTTCAATATTTCTCTTTTCTCTCTTCCTTTTTAAAAATTTAATAGAACCTTTCTTTCACCTCGTAAGTAATGAAACTCACACTCAGGGATGAGGAACATAGTGGCACTGAAGTAGAATATAATATTTTTCACTAGGACAAATTACACAAGAACCCTATGCAACTCCAAAATATTTTATTTTAGTGTGAAGGTGTGAGACCCAAATATGTTCCAAAGTTTATCCAAAACAAGTGACTCTAATTCTAAGTACAAGGGACATCAGATAAAGGAATTCCACCACTTGACTTTGAAAAGCTAATTAGAGTTTGTAAAATAAATTTCTTGAACAATCCCTGGAAAATAGCCCATTACACAGATGCAACAACCTCAAGAAAGTGAGAAACCAGAAGCAAAAACCAAAATGGAAAGAAAAATGAACCAAAGCAAACCTACACTAACCCATGCAAACAAGAAAAGCAAAGCAGAAAGAAAACCTACTCTAACTATGTATAGGATGAGCTGCAAACAGCTCAAGGTTGAAAATAATGCTTTAGATACTGCCCATTGATAGGCAGCGGGATATCCTCACTAGTGAGGGTTTTCAGATGAAAAACATTATCACCCAAAATTTTTGAAATATGGTAAGGACGAAGCCGGATTTTGTCAAATTTACCATGCTCTCCCTTATAGTCATGGGCTTTATCCCAGTAAGGAACCAAGTCAGATATTCTAAAGGCTTTCACCTTAGCTCTCCTATCAAACCATCTTTTCACTACACCCTGATGTTTAGCAAAGTTTTCTAGGGCTTCATCTCTTTTATCTTCAAGGTGTAACAGCTCAGCCAAATGGGCTTCATGTTTATCTTCCTCATTGTAGTATTTGTTAATAAACTGTAGGGTAGGAATCTTCAATTGGATAGGAAACATAGGTTCCAAACCATACACCAAGTGATAAGGAGAGGTTCCTATGGATGCCTTCTGTCTAGTACGGTTTGCCCAGAGAACAAATCGAATCTGGGTGTGCCAATCCTTAAGATTTTGTTCTAACAACTTATGGATAACTGTTAATAGGTTCGTAATGGAAGACTCAGCTAGACCATTACCCTGGGGGTAGTAATTTGATGAAAATTTAATAACAATCCCATGATCAAATGCCCAATTAGAAAATTTCAGTGATGCAAATGCAGGGCCATTATCACAAACTAAAGACAATGGACAACCAAAATGATTAATGATGCCTGACTCAAGAAAATTGATTACCACATCCAAAGTACATTGTTTACAAGCAAGAGCCTCTATCCATCTAGTAAAATAATTAGTTATGGTAAGAATATACATTTGGCCCATAGAAGATGGAGGATTAATTGGACCTATGAAGTCCATTCCCCATTGGGCGAATGGTTTTACCTCTATGACAGGATGAAGTGGAAGAGCTGCATGTTTTTCCTTGCTTGTTGTAGTTTGACATATGTGACAAGTCCTCACATGTTGGTGTGCATCTTTGAAAAAAGTAGGCCAATAATAGCCTGCCCTCAAGATCTAGTTTGCAGTGTATGATGCAGAACCATGGCCTATGCCATATTTCTCATGAAATTCAATCATTACTCTGGTAGCTTCTTCCTTCCCCAAACATCTCAGTACACCCTCATGATTTTATTATACAGGATAGCTCCTTTCATCATAAAAATTCTGCTTTTCACGTGCAAATATCACCTCTGAACTGTACTAAGGTGATCCAGACATTTTTGATTCAGTAAATAAAAAATAATTCATCATACCAGTCTCCTGGAGATACCTCTTGAAGATGATAGTGTTGAGCCGTGAGGTCGGGACCTATTTTAGCCATTGTCTTTGTGAGGCCCTATCCTCTAACTAATTTCATGGGCTGAATCTCCATATCATATTCCTGCAACATAGTCACCCATTTGGCTCTTCGTTCACCTAACTCATTCTACATTAACAACAACTTTACTGTAGGATTAGGCACTATGGAAAAAAACTTATTCCTCATAATATAGTGTTTGAACTTTTTCACTGCTTTGACCAAAGCATAAGCCTGATTTTCAACATTATGATACTTTAATTTTGCATCCTTTAAAGGAGTACTCATGAAGGCTATAGGATGCTCATCACCTTGATCATAATTTTGAGTTAGCATTCCAGCACATAAGTGATCAGAAGCAAATGAATATATGTAAAAAGGTTTAGCATAATCTAGACTCACCAATAATGGGGCCTCAACAATAGCTTTCTTGATTTCTGTAAAAGCCCCCTTAGCTTCTAAATTCCACTCTACTTTTTCTTTTTATTTCAACATAACATTCAATTGATTCACTATCTCTGCAAATCTAGTGATAAATTTTCTAACAAAGTTAATCTTACCAAATAATGACTTCATCTCTTTCTTACTTGCAAGAGGCTGTATCTTCAGAATAGCCTGTATTCATTTAGGGTCAATAGCAATACCCTGTTCTGTTATGATATGCCCCAACAATTTTCCATTTTTGACTCCCAAAATACACTTCCTTGGATTAAGTGAAATCCCAAACTCTCTGCACCTTTGGAATACTTTGCATAAATTTGCTATATGATCACCTCGTTTCTTAGAAAAAACTGTCAAGTCATCCATATAAATAATGATGCACTTACCAATTATATCTTTAAAAGCAATATCCATAGCTCTCTAGAATGTAGCTCCAACATTGATCAACCCAAATGGCATCCTTTTGTAAGAAAAAGTTCCCCATTTTGTAGTGAAGGCAGTCTTGTGCCTATCCTCATATTGCACCATAACTTGGTTGTATCCAGAATACCCATCCAAGAAAGACATCATCTGGGATCCGTTAACGATCTGAAGTACTTCATCCAGTGAAGAAACTAGATAGTTATCCTTTTCTGATGTTCTATTCAGATTCCTAAAATCCACACATAGTCTAATTTCTCCATTATTTTTCCTTACTAGAACCAGATTTGCAACCCAAGTTGAATGTCTTACTAGAAATATAATTCATGCTAAAAGTAACTTTTTCACTTCCTTCTGAATAATGGGTTCTAACAGAGCATTGATTGGCCTCTGTCTCTGTCTAAATGGTTTGATATTTGACTTCAAAGGAATGGTGTGTGTAATAATTGAAGTATCATATGTTTTAAAATCTTCATAACTCCAGGCTATCACATCATGATATGTGTGCAAGGAATCAATAATCCCTTTTCTTTCCTCAGGGGTACACACCTTACCAATGAAAACATTCTTCATATCATATGGTGTCCTCATATTATATGTTTCACACTGACTGCTGAGAGATTCCCTTTTGACTTGTTGTTCCTGATCTCTTATCTTATCCAAATCAAAGATTCGTTCAAGATGCACCATACCTCTTGGAATGGTGTTGGTCTTCAAATTAATGATTCCTCCCAAGTCTATTCCTACTTCTTGAGGCTCCATCTCATCAATGACTTGAGAGGCAAACACATCACAACATGTAATAAAATCCAAAATATGCTTATCATCCTCAAATACCTGGAAATTAGTAACATTCTCAGGCACTGAAGGTACTGGAGTGAGCTCAACTATAAATTTATTCAATCCTGAAAGTGATAAAGTTGCAAGGTTCTAGAAACTTATGCTAGAGAGTCAACAACCTAATTCTTGCTTCGAGGGATCAACTGTATATTGAAAGCATCGAATACCTCAATGAGATCCCACACCCTATGCCTGTAATTGGTCATCCTCCTATTACGGCATGAATATTGTTTCCTTACTTGTTTGACTACTAATTCAGAGTCTCTGAAGACCTGTAATATCTTAACTTTCTTCCTCGATGCCATTAGCAAGCTATGAATCAAAGCCTCGTATTCAGCAACATTATTAGTGCATTGGAATTGGAGTCTGTGAGCAGCAAAATAATTCTTACCTTTAGGACTGATCAACTCAAATCCTACTCTAGCACCCTGCTTAGATTTAGATCCATCAAATCTTAATGTCCAACAGCCATCGGGTTTTGGTAACCTTAATTTATCCTTCACTTTGCTAGAAATAGGGGGCCTCTCAGGAAGCATTGGGCTCTCACCCTTATCATTATCTAACTCGATCTATACATCAAGACCAATAGTTGGGACTAGATTAATGCATTTTTGTATCTATTCCATAGCAGTCTGACATAAGTCACATTCTAACTCAGAGTGAGGGGCATCATGGACTCTGCACCAATTGGGGAGAAATAGTTCTTCAAAAGTCATAATTCCTTTTAACTGAATCTGATTCTCCATACATTTCTGGATAAATTCCTGAAAGTTATCCAACAAAATAAGCTATTTATCTTCTTGGTCATTTGTTTCCCCTGTTTGTTCAGTCAATGTTCCAGA
Organism: Sequoiadendron giganteum; assembly: GCA_007115665.2. NCBI lineage: Eukaryota > Viridiplantae > Streptophyta > Pinopsida > Cupressales > Cupressaceae > Sequoiadendron > Sequoiadendron giganteum. The sequence continues at coordinate 363,837,599 of CM021106.1, read as the reverse complement.
ATCACTGATCTCTGGTATGAATTCTTCTAAGGGGTCTTGCAACATAAATACCTCTTCATTCTCTGAGGCTGATGAAGCCAACACATAATTTCCCATGCTAACCTCAAACACCAACACCTCATTCAAAATATTCTGATACTCTGTAATTACATACTTCATTCAGGGTTCTCTTTCAATTCTAATCTGATTTGGAACTCCTTTCCATGGTAGCCACATGTGAGAATGGTCTGTAGATGTATACGCATTCAATTCCTTAGTGAAATCCCTACCTAAAATCAAACCATAAGTATTAGGAATGTGAGCAACCTGGATGTTGATCACCTGCTGCACCCTAGGATCTGATGCCAACTACGTGGGGATCATGTTCAGTTCTCCTACTACACTTACCTCTATTTTATCCAATTGAGTGACCTTTTTCTGAGAGGCTATAGGGGTGATACCTAATGTTTTGCAAACAACAAAAGGAATAACATTTATGGATGCCCCTGAGTCTAGAAGACAATTATGAGATTCTTCCCAAAGATACGAACAAAAATCAAGAAAGGGGGAGTCTCCATCTTGCCTTGAAACAAACTCAACTGAGTGTCAGCCTGCGCAACTTGAAGCTTATCTTTATCTCTCCCTTTTTCTATAGGTGGGACCTGACCTCTAGGTTCCTGTGAATTAGAAGACCTGGTAATAGCCTCATTGGCAGTTACCCCCTACGGTACTATATTTGGATTGAATGACCCTAAAAATGCATTCCTAATCACAAGAACTCTTAATAATTCAAAAGCAGAAAGAAATACCTTTAATTTCTTGAATTCTTTAGTCACATAATCACCCAATTGCTCCACATTCAAATCAGCATGGTTTTCCTTGTGGCCACTAGCCTACCTATCTTTCGAAACTTCAACATTATTTCCCTTTGACAAGTACTATGTTGGTACATGAGGATAAGGTGGATTATTACTAGCTTGTGGATCCGGTGGAGTAGTAAAATTTTTAGGAGGGATAGAAGTATTGAAAGGGCCTCTAGCCTGTGGACTCCTGTTAGGTCTACTTCTCAAATCATATTTTTCTTTGCTGGTTGTTGAAACATCTGAACTTCTTCAACACTAACTTCCTCCTCATCCAAAGGGCCATTATTGTTCCCATTTTCTTCACCAAACAACTGGAAGATCTCATCTTCATTCAACACCTACTTTGCCTCATTCTCTCAGTCACTAGAATCCTCTTTTGGTTCATTTTCCTCACCTTTTAGAAATGGTGCATGATTGAGTACCAGCACTGGAGAATCATAGGGATTTGAGGGCACAATTTCCTGACTACTGGAATTGTTCTCAACTTCATACTGAAAAATGGAAGCAGAAATCTGAAACTCGGTGCAATCCAACTCAGAATGTTGACTTGTCTTATGGATTCTGCACCAACCAAACAAAGCTGCCTCTACCAAGTATACACCATTTGGAGGCTTTTCTTGAGTAGAGGGTTGATCCAATGGAGTAGGAATCCCTCTATTATTAGGTCCAGTATTCCATGATCTATTCTATCTAGGTGGTTTCCCCCTATCAAATCCTTGTCCACCTTGTTGATTTCTATCAAAATTCTGACCAGAGCCTTGTCTTTTATCAAAATTCTGACTGGAGCCTTGTCCCCTATCATAATTTTGATCTGTCAAAATACTGTGCCCTTTCAAAGTTCTTGTTCTCCCTACCATAGTTTGATTGCATGTTCCTCTAAGCAGCCTGAAGTTGGCTATTCTGATTTCTTAAATAAGTTACCTCCATATTGAGTTTATTCACCTATTCAGATAACTCATCCAGCCACTCCTTATCTAGACCATTAGGTGGTGCCGAATTCACATTACCAGGAGGGTATCCAGGCATTCCTCCATAACCAATAGCCTGATTCAAAACTTCTGAATTCTACAAATATGTAGGAAAACCAGCTTGTTGTTGATGAAGGGGTTGATTAACCCTTTGTTGAGGATAAGAGGTCATAGGTTGAGCTTGACTTAATGGAGGACCTGGATGAGGGACCAAAGGCAATGAGGGTATTGGATTCATTAGGGGAGCATGACTGGTCAAAGCCTGATTGAGGGATTGAACTTGTCCATTGTGAGCAACAGGTCCTAAGGATGGAAGAGGTCCTGATAAGTGTTGCCTCAAATCCATGCTAACCTTCATAGCTTTGGCATATGCAGTGAGCAAAGTATTTGGGGGGGTAGCCCTATGTTTAAGGAAAGTGGTTGTGGGCTATCCAAGGCTTCAAGGTAAACCTCTAGGGCACTATCTCCATTTCCCGTATAAAGTGCCTAGAGTTTGGTATAAGCTCGATGAAACCTATTATTGAATGACCCTATTGGCTCATTAATCTCCCTTTTCACCCCAGTAAATTGCAAGTATAGCTCATTAGCACTAATGAGAATCTTAAAATTTTGCAAAAAGGCAGTCTTTAGTTCATTCCAATTATGGATGGAAGCAGCAGGTAAGTGATTATACCAATAAAAGGCTTCTTCCCCAAAGGAATAAGGGAAAATTTTTCATACCACATCCTCATGGTTTATTCCTCTATCCCTCATACAGATCTGGAAAATTCTACTAGGTCAAGAAGGGCCAAGAGAGGGGTTTGTAATTCTTGAAATTCCTCTTCTCCTAGAGTAGATCTAGTTCTTCTTCTAAGCCTTTAAGGAGAAATGGCATTTAGAATTTAATGCTCTAGCTTTCTTATTCAAGGCCCTCCTTCTAGCACCAATCTGTTGATGGTGTTTTCTGCACAACAAAAAATCAGACAGAATATGATATCCTATCTCTCAATCTCTATGGGAAAAGAGATAACCCCAAGGTCTCTAATGTCATGTCTTGACGATGCAACAAACCAACCTAGAGATAATGTGAAAATGTTGGTAATCACAAAGGGACCTTACTACAAGCAAATACTGGACTTTGAATTTATCAGATCTAAACAATGAATTGATACTTGAAATCCTCAATTGAACCCAAATAATAAAGAAAATAAAAAAAGATGAAAGGTTTCAGAGATAATTCTAAGACTAATTCTAACCCTAACATTGAAAATTCCAAAAGATAAGATGCTCAAAATGGACCTATCTCTCATAAACTACTTTCTGTTTGACCCAGATAAATCTACAATCTCACATGAATAGTGCAATTTTCTAAGGTATTTAAAGATTTTCAAATCAAAAACATTCATTCAAAACAATCCTATTGCAATTTGAAATGAACAAACATTCATAACTAAACTAAGCACAATTTTAAGTCCAAGCTAACTTTGCAAAGCAGCTAACAATCAACTAATTGCAAAAAGTGTGGACTAGAGATCATTGCAAACATTCCAAACATGAAACCCTAAGCATCACCAAACTATCTAACAATGAACTTAAGCAATTTTAAAGATAGAACAACAAGAACGATGCCAAATGAAACTCAACACAAGAGAGATACCAAATCAAAATATCCTTTCTTATATTAGATCATCCAAAAATGGCAAAAATTCTAGCCTTCTGTTACAATACTTGCTTGAAGATAAACCCTAGCTCGCTCAAATATAAAATCTCTATTCTATGTCTATATGTCTATTGTGTATCACTTATCTATCTTATCCCTCACAAATGAGGCAACATGCCCAATTTATAGAGAATCCCCAAGATAGGTTGGCTCAAAATAAGGGTTTTACAATAAAATGCGACACAATAGGTCGGCCTCAAAAGATATTCGAATACAACATGAAATGTGCAATTTGCACCAATTTCATACAAGTCGGTTTGGGGTCTCAAAAGGGGTCGGCCCAATGCATGTGGATAATGGGAAGCACAAAATTTGATGTAGCCCTATTTAACTACTTCCCATCCTTTCCTTTAGCTTGATCTACTTCACCATGCACTTCCAACAACACTCTGTCCAATTCAGCAATAGGTGGCACAGGAAAAACCCTAACTCTTCTTTCAAGAGACTTAATGTCATCTCTTGCCTACCTTACTATGCCATCCCAATCAGCCCTATTTGTTAAATACCTATCAAAACTGCAATGTAGATTGTAGAATCATCTAGCTGATGTTCAGTGACTGGACCTTCACTGACTAGAGAAGAGACATCCCTCCACCATTTCCTAAGTTGTTCCAAATTGAGATGCTTTGGAGTGAATTTCTTCCTCCCTGTCATAATTTCAAAGAATGATACACACCTATCATGAATTTTAGTCAAGGTGTCCTCAATCTACCTCCCTTGTTTTTGAATCTTCTTCAAGGCCATTTGCGTCATCTGCAAGATCTCAAACCATTCCCACGGCTCAGAAACCCTTGGAAAAGGAAGAATCCCACTCTTCACCCGTTTATCTTCAATATAGTCCATGATTGCTCTTGTTTTCTACAATAGGAGATCAATGTCCTCTTTGTCTTGGGCTAGCATTGTCTTTAGCCAATCCACTGACCTCATGACATCCCCTGTAGTCGACAAGATATCCTTGATGGCACCATCTCCTTTGATCTAGACTCCCTGCAACCAACCAACTATGGCATGTGTAGTGCCTTTCATTATTTCAAGCTCGAAGATTATTTCCTGGGGCAAGAAACCTACACAAGAGGAGGAAGAGCTAATAGACTGCAAGGGTTTCATCAATTCCTGCAAGTAATTCTTTAATTTCTCATTCTCCCTCTCCAACTCATGCTTGGCTTGTACCTCTTTATTCAATCTGCCCACAATTACAGCACTGGAGCCTTCATTCTCCTCAATGTCTTGCTCCATAGAAGCATGCCCTAAGTCAATGGTTTGCACAAGATAGTCCCTTGTAGTCACATCATCTCTATCTTTGTCTGAAATAGGGGTAGTAATATGAGCCACCTTGTTGCCTGGTCCATCCCTCTCAATCTTGGATATGACCCTAGCCTTCTTCTTGGTTTTACTTTTCCCAATATTAGCCATTAGGTCATTCCAATTGGGAGGAGTGTCTTCCACTATTACCAATTTATTTTTTAACTCTCTATCCAGCCAACCTAGAATAGTGGATTCAATTGGCACCTTATCCTGTTTATCCTGCCCCTACTAGACATTAGGGGCATCCTTCTCAATACTAGGCACATTAGGGATCTCTTTAGTTGGATCTTCCTTGTTTAAAGACTGCTCCTCCACAATCTATACCGATGAAGGGATCCTAGCTGGTATCTCCTCCTGTTGAGGGGATTTGTTCAATTGCTCTTGTGTAGGTGAATCCACATAGGCTACCGAGGGAGACTGGATTACCTTATCAAATTCTACTTCGGCATTGTAGAGGTCTCCTTCCTAGAATTCTTCTTCACCCAAGTCCTTAGGATCTTCATCCTTCCTTGGCTCTTCTTGCACACTATCAGTATCTTGAGGAGGGGGAATTTTCTCATGTTCAATGATAGGAGCAGTCACAGGAACATCCTCCTTCATTGCAACATCCTTTGGGGAAGGAGTCCTTGACCTCCTCATATATACCTATGCTCTTTCCCATGAACTTTCTATCTCCATCACAGGTGTCTCAACCTCCTTTTTTGATTTGCAAGTTTCTTTTTTATTTTGTGACATTCTCACAAGTCTTCTTCTTTTGACCAAAGGAGCAACAACATCTTTGTTCTCCTCCTTATCTTTTTCAGCCTCTTTTCTTTCAACATGCCTTCTCTTTTTGGAAATAGTCTTTCTTTGCTTACCCACATCTGCTACTTCTTCAGTTTGAACATCCCTAACTTTAATATTGAAGGGAGAGTCCACCTTTGGCTTACCCTTAGGATCTTGTTCATGTGATTCCTCAGAAGTAGAATGAGACTCCAAGTCTCCCATAAAATCATAGGTGCATTGGACACCTTTACTTTCTAACTCCAAAATTTTGTGCTTCAGCCACATTTTGGTATACTTGGTCACGGGAGTCATAATTTTCTCCAACTGTGTCTTTTCTTGTTCCAACTAGTTTGTCTTTCACAACCTCAAAGATATGACCCTGAATCAGATTTCCATCCTCTTCCACCTAGTCAGGAATGGCCTTTACGTTGTATAACCTTACCAAGTCCACTGGCAGTCTGGATAATTTCTTCTTCCTTACATCAAATTCATCGCCAAGGTTAGCCCAATAATCTTCAATGTTATCTTTGTGGTTGTACTCCCTATTGGCCTTCTTTTATGCCTCACTAGTAATATCAAATCTTGCTCTCTTAGAATGGAAAGAGAGACAAAAAGTACTCATATCCTCTTCAGAAGCATGAGCATACTAGATTGAAGGACAAACCTTATTTTTTCCTATCTTCAAGGGGAAATCATTCCCAAATGCTGTTTTATGTTTATCTCCCTTCACAATCACATTGAAGTCACAAATCTGCCTAGTGACCTCCAACAGTATAGTATGATCAGTTGAGTACCTTGGGAGTTTGTAGGGAGCCCTTTGATAGCCATCAATCCTTATGTAGGAAAAAGTGGGGAACTAGATGAACCATGCCCCATACCTCCTTAGCAATTCCTTGGCCTTGTCTGAAATCCTCACATGTTTTGCACCCTGTAGCAACCTAGTAATATACTTTGTAAAAGAATAATTTTCTCTTCTATAGCTACCTCCTTCTAGGTGTAGCTATGGATACACCTCATAGATTACATCCTGTCTAAATACACCTCTAGTGCTCAACCCCTTGTATGGGTGGAATTTTGCCAATGCATACACCAGGTAAGAAGTCATGGTGAAAGTATTGGTCTGCAAGAAATTTCAAATCTTCTCATGGATTACTGCACTTATGGCACCTGCCCAATGGTAATCTATACCCTAATCCATCGGAACAATGACATAAAACATCTAGCTCTCAAAAAATCCTGCACTCTTCAGCCCTACCAACTTGCTGAGGAGAGTGTTGACATTATAGTATTCCCTCTTGAATTTAAGTCTAAATAGTTGTTTTGGCAACTTGGAGAAGTGGGACTTGGGCTTCTCCAACCAAGAATTGATCACTTGCTAGGACTTAACCACATTCTCCTCATAGTATCTCTTTGTTGTATCCATATCAAAGGCCACCACATGTAACCTATCAAGTATATCAAAAGTCCTAGCAATGGACATAGGATCAAAGCTCACCACAATCCTTCCCTAGGGGCCAGCTATCCTTTGTGTTCCCTTGTCATAGTTTCTGGCACATTCAAGCACCAACTCATAGCATTATAGTATGGAGGGGAAGCCAGCTACATGGGCTAACCCGGATTCCAAAGTTCTTCTGGCCATCACAGGGAGGTTCCGTGCTACCATTTCAGCCTTGAACTCCTATTAGTCCCACATACCCACATTGGTATCAGTGATTCTTGACTAGAAGGAATTCAATATGATCTTAGGAATCTTACTCTTTATGTCCATCTTCACCTTTTCTGCATCAGAGATAGTAGAACTTTTAGCACTTGGCTCGGTTGCCTTTCCTTTGCCATGCCCAACAACATCTTGTCCTGATCCAGCCTGCAAACAAGTAAACAACCACAATGAGATCCAAGACAAACAACAATTGTCAACATCAACTATTTGAAAGTCTGGGCTCTAGCCTCCTCCTTGGAATCTAGACTGGAGAGGAATTCTAGGGAAATTCGGACCAGGCGGAATCCGGCGAAACAAACATACAAACCTCACAATATCATTTCAATCAATTAGTGTAATAAAGGAATAACTTGAAACTAATTAGCATAAGTTTATTTGATCATCTAAATGCATTATCAATAAGAAAATTCCTCATGTAATCATCAGATTCCTCATTCCCACAAAACTTCGTAAGAATCCTCTAGAGACGGAAATCCTCGAAAACAACAACTGTTTCAGTAATCCAGGAAAATGATGGAAGCGCAAAATATCCAAGAAAATCCCAACGAAGCAGATTTCAGTAGAAGTAAGACAAATTTACCATGAAAGCATGAATTTGGTAGAACGACGCAGCCACAGACACCAGGAAAATTTGGAGGAGGTGGAATTCCATGAGGCAAACAAAAGTCTGATTTTAATAGCAAAATATGAAGAAAAAAGGAGAGACAGGAAAAGTTGGGGAAATCCAAAAAGGGCAAAATTCGGTGAAGGCAACGAAAACCCAAACGCCTATGTTTTCCTCTTCCTCACCCAAATAGACCAAAATGGACACGGACCAAGATATTTCAACTCGAAAATGACTTACCGTACATCTCCAATGGATCAACCATGAATTCAAAACTCACCTCTCAACAATTTGAAAGGGATTGGCTATGCCCTAGGTCAAGAACCCTAACACTTCCGCCATGGAAGCACAAAAAATCTTAGGCACAAATTGCTTGTAAACAAGGATAGGAAGTTTGTGGCAAATGCATGCAAGCCATGAAAATAGAAATGAAAGAGCAGCCCTAATCAAATATTCAAAACAAACACGCGAATGAACCAGCAAGACTCAGAAACCCCAAACGCCCAGACATGGCGCGCACACCCAAGCCAAGAATGAAGCAATGAATGACATGGAAGCACACAATAAAGCATCAAAACCAATAGAGGAAGAGAGAATATCCACATACCATGATAATAGAAAGAACTAAAACTAGGGATGCTAGCAAACAACCTTTAAGCACGAGTAGAATACAAACAATGCTCCAGAAATCCGAATGCAGCACTTGAAATCACTCTGAAATGCACAATCTAGCAACACACCTCAAGCTCCAGTACTCCAAACTCAAATGACAAGTAAATAATCAAACTCAAATGGCAAATCACTTCCCAAAAGTTGTGCAATCACCATTAATGCGATCGACAAGACAACTAAGACCAAAATACGGAAATCCGGCAAGGCAATGGACTTCAGCAAAGTCCAAACGCAAAGGATTTCTCTAGATTTGAGAAGAAAGGAAGCCATTTCTGAATGCCAAAGGGAAACCAGGAAAATCTGGCAAGGTCGAATTTTCCCGAATATGGTGAAAAACCCGAAATGCACCCAGAACTCAAGGCTGACAATATAAATCACAAATGGGCCATTCCAACCAGCAGGATGAACATCCAAGCACATGCCCAAGCAAGAAAAAATCCAAAATAGAAAATCCAAGACACCAAAAATCGAAAGAAACGAGGGTCCCAACTTTCAGTGGGGTGTGTGTGCAAAACCTGCACAACAGTTACCACAAAAAGAGATTCCATGCGGATGGACAAAGACAATGCTCTCATGGAGAGAGATCACTCAATAGCTCAGAGGCAAGAGATAGAGCAGTAGATTACTGACATTGTATGTCTCTAGAGTGGGTCATCATCTGATGGTTTTTCTCATGAGTTAGTGAGGGCAGTGGAGAGGGCTTCCTATTACAGGGATTTATATGAGTCAGTGGTGCCTCTTGAGAGATGAGCTCCTAGTTTTTCTAAGGTACGCAACCAAAGATCCCAGAGCAGGAGTTAGACAAGGACAAAAAGAATATAGGGTGTGATAGGACCATTACAGATAGGTCAATATGATAGGTCTTCCACCTCAAAAAGAGCATCTCAGCAACAATTTCCTCCACATTCGCCACATGGGAGTAGCGATAGTGGGACCATTTACATGTTCATATTTGTAGACATTGTATTTTGATCAGAAAGCCCGTGAGCTCCTTTTTTATTTATTGATACATTCTAACATTGTACTGTGACACATGTTATTTTGAGTGATATATATATATATGATTTTTGGCAGTGTTTCATATGATATGCAGTTCTATTTATGATGATGCATTCTTTTCCTATACAATTATGTTTTCTATGAGATGTTATTATTTATCTGATATGTACATGCTATGGATGATCATCTCTACAATATGATATGTTAATGCAGTCTATGATGCTATATTGATTCTATATGATGATGGATGTATGTACTTATATTAATGTGATGTAATGTAATGTTATATATACAATGCTATTTACATGTGATGCTATATGTTGACGATGGTTATGTACATGTTTTTATTATGTACCTTATGATGATTGAATGCCTATTATGTCATGATTTGGTAGATATGCATATGATGTATGTTATGATTATCTAAATGTGATGGATATGCCAATTTGTTTATACTTGTTTAAAATGCGACATAGCTATGTGATATACTAATTATAGACATATGAAACTGTTTACATAATTCTTGTGGAATGTATTCATAGGCAGATTATTTAAATTTTTTGTGTGTCACATGATTCTTTCATTATGCAGGATTGAAGAAATGTTAGCATGGATAAATCAAAATGTTCATATGAAAGAAGAGTGGATATTTGAAGCACATATAATCTTTGATATTTTTCCATATATATACTAAGCTTTGCATTTATCATCATTGGGCAGGACTGACACAAATGGATAGTACACACCATGATATGAGATAGACCATAGTGTACAAGGACATCCACTTGGGAAAAATAGGCAGTCGTAGACAAGGAGTGTGTATTGACAACACATTCATGATGGTTCTTTATGGAAATGGTATGGATATTTTCATCAGGAGCTTGTATATGATTGATAATTTTACCTTGGCCATATTCGTACTTGGTATTGGCATAGTTAGCTGAGAGGTTTTGTTCTTGGTTCTTGAACTGGAGGCCTTTCCTTTCCCATGGTCATGTAATGGATCCGTGAAGACCTTGTGATCACTATTTTTTGTATGTTTTTTCCCATTGACTTCTTTGATTTTTTCTTCAAAAAAGTCTTGTATGATGTTTTTCAGTTGATGGCATTGTTGTACATTATGTCCCTTCATTTGATGGTATTCACAATAGGCGTTATCATCCCACCATGAAGGTTTAAATTGTTCATGATTTCATTGTCTATGTTGAAGGAAAAGTGTTCGAAAAACTTCTCAACTAATTCACCCCATGATCTAATGTTGTATGGTAGTTTAGAGAACCATTCCAATGTTATTCCAACAAGGGTTCGTGGATATAGTCTCATTAAGTATGTGGGGTCATATGATATGTCCATGCATGTTCTAGAAAATTCTTTGATGTGTTCTAAAGGATTCCTCTTCCCATTATACTTAGGAAAATTCAGTATAATGTATCCATGTGGGAAGGGTGTCATGTATAGTGCTTTCTCAAAAGGACATGGACATAAATCTTGCACTGAGATAGTTTGTTAGCCTGACATAGACATATTGTCCATTTGTTGTTGAAGGATTTACATTTGATTTTACAAAACATCTACCTGTGTCAAGGACATGTTGTTCGTGTTGTTGGGATCGATTTAAGTGTTTTGAAATGCTATGTTCTATGACAGATTGTGATTTGGTGAGGGCATATATCTTGTTTGGTTGTTCTGATTCGGTGTAGGGATATATCCCGTCGAGATGTTCTGATTTGGTATAGGAATGTTCCATGCTAGAATGTTCTGATTTGGTGTAGGAATATTTCCCGTAAGAATGTTTTGATTTGGTGTAGGAATATTTTCCATCATAATGTTTTGAGTTGGTATAGGAATATTTCCTGTCAGAATGTTTTGATTTGGTGTAGGAATATTTCCCATCAGAATGTTCTGAGTTGGTATAGGAATATTTCTTGTCAGAATGTTCTGATTTGGTATAGTACTAGTGTTGCTATGAGGTATAGTTTTATTCGTGCCACTTTGGATCTTTTACCAATAGTGTTTATACCAAAGGGATTTGATGAAGATGCTCCTACAGTGAATTGTAAACCTTGTGTTATGTTGAATGGATTTGTGTTTACAATTGACAATGTTTGAGTGGGTATGCCGGTTGGTATTGTTGTGGTAATTTGAGGAATGGAGACACTTGATGTCACTATTTGTGTTGGTTGAGTAGATGTTGTTATCAAATTATGAACGTCAAATATTGGGGGTAGTGTGGCACCTTATACTAGAAACTTTGTTAGATATATTGGGGACCATTTTCCAAACACTCATCCATAAAGGATGCAAACTCAGGATCTTGTATCGTGGTATCTATATCTTCAAAAACTATTTTTCCATGTGTCTCTAGTGACATGTTTTTCAAGCAAAGTTTTGTGTAGTCTTTCTTTCCTTAATGGTTGATTTCCGAAAGGATTGATGAAATCGTTGGGGTCTGACATTTCTCTTAGTTTCTTCTTAGACCTTGTTTCAACCATGAAAATATTGCTCAAAAGGGAAAATTTAAAACTATGTCTAAAATGATATGTTCTAATCTATTTTTTGGGGGATTTTTCGAATATATAAGATGTCACTAAAATTTAGGATTTCTAAAATGACGTATACTAGGATGACATACACTAAGATGGACAATCTGCAAAAATATTGAGTATACTATGTTGATAAATGATTCTAAGTGGGTATAACCTAGCACCTATGGATTAATCCAAAACTATGACTTAATTTTACCAAGGAACCTGATGTAGGACAAAGACAAATGACAGGGTGAATTTCCAAATTAGACTGATGAGTTGGAAGGATTCACTAATCGGACAATAGTGACTAGGTTCAATGATTATGAAAAATCGAAGCATGAACGTATCCAATGACACAAAAAGTTGTTATGTTCTAATGATATGAAAATTTCTATGGGATATCTAAATTTTTGCAACTAAGATGACTATTCCTAAGATGTAAATGACACCTAACTAATGCAAGGTTTTTGAAAAAAATTCCAATTTTCTGTCCAAGGTTGACCGTAAGAAACATAAGTGAAAAAGACATTTTTTTTTTTTGACTGAGTTTGCAATTTTTGAGATTTTGTTGACAGTCAATTGTAGTTTGTGTTTCAGATGCGCTGATGAATTTGAAAAATGTATTTCAATTTTTAGATGCATGTAATTAAAAACCTGGTCTCGAATGTTAATAGACAAATGCGACTTTTCAGACATATGCAGTTTAATCTATAATAGATGCAACTCACAGATCATTTGCGACTCACTAAGAAGATGCGATTCAAAATCTAAAATTTGTGAAAACTAGTTTTGTTGACAAACACGTGCGGTTTTTGGTTTAACAATTGTGACTCATAATGACACATGTGGTTTGAAATTTGACAGTTACAACTCAGTTCACTATTGTGATTTTTTTATGACAAAGTTACGACTGACTCAGTTTTATGATCAAGTTTTAACAAATAAAGAAAATACAATCACATAATGCAAAGTGTTTTTCAGTTTGACATGTATGAATCTGTTAAAATTAGAAGATAATTACAATCCTAGGCTATGTTTGATAGTATTTACTGAGTTCTCAATTGGATTTCTCCAACTACGCATATTCAAGGAAAATTGCAAGTAGCTTGACCCCACTGGCTCCCCTCCATGACACTCACTTATACAGGGCAGCCAAGCTACTGTACCCATGAAACTACCATGGCATACATTTCATCTCTACACATGAATCGTAAGAATTTGAGACGGCTTCACAGGTCCGACCTGCTACACTAGTAAATAGATGGGATTTTGGAAAAAACTACAAAAAGGCTTTTAGTAAGGGAATTCCATTCATGGGGCACCATCCAGTATAGGGAGAGACCATTTTTTCCCTTCTCATTGGAACAATGAGCGTGATTTTGGGGTTTCCACAAAAATCCTTTTTTATATACCGGTTGGAAGTCGCTTGGCATATAGTGTGTTACCAGTCTGAGTCATCTTGGGGTGAGTACTTTTCCCACCAAGACAGGCCCAAGTTCTAGAGTCAGTAACAGTTTCTCTTGCACCCAGGATCGTAAGAGTAATAAATGAACTACAAATACGATGAGAGGATAATAAGATGTACTGAATCGTGAGGGTTCTAAACTAACAAATACAAAATGGGTTTAGTTTTCAATATCTTCTATGCTTCATACTGCAAAAACAATGTTATCCTCCTAAATCACATGCTGCAAACAAAACATTAGCAAAAACAAAAATGAAAAAGAACAATAAACGAAAATACGAAAAAATTAAAATTTGAAAGTGTTACCAACTAGATGCGTCGATTCAACCCACAAATGCATCGCATTGTTATTAGTCAAATGTGTTGCACAAAGTCTCAGATGCATCTCGTGTCATCATATGAGTTTTTAAATTGATCAATTGTGGTTCACAAAGTCAAATGCATCATTTCATTAGTCATATGCGGTTTTTCGTACGATACCTACAAAAGAAAAATCGAGAAAATGGAATGGATTCACGAAGATTGAAGTGTCTTCATGTCGGGTTCACCAAATGTAACGTAGATAAAATGAATCTGCACAGTAATATGGTTAAATCTAATCTAAAAATGCATAAATATAAATCAAACAACAAAGTAGGAAGATAATAAACTAAACAATGAATTAAGTAAAAACATAGAACATCCTCACCGAATATCAATCCATCTCTTTGAATTATCTTTATTGTCCTTCTCCATTTTCTTGTGTTTGAATTCTTGCCCTTAGATTTTTGGTATGTACGTAAGCATACCCTTGATGTATGTGTTAAAGAAAAATATCGAAGATTAAGTTCTTCCAAAAGTATATCGATTTCGAGAGGAGGAATACTGACAAAAGAAGGGTCAATTTATAGAAAGTTGATTTTTGAACAATCACCTCAGATTCGAAAGAGATATAAATGATCAATATTGTTGAATGTCATGCGATATGAGTTTTGTGTCAGTTAGAACATGAGTTGGGAAATTCTGCAGGATGAAGATTAAATTAGAATAATAATTTAATCTAGTGTTAAGACTGTTCGAAAATAGACTGAATAAGAGATCAAGATTAAATAAATGATTTAATCTTTAGTTGAAAGTCTTTGAAAATAAGAAGAATTTGAATTTGAATGAAAAGGATAAAGTTAGAACTCAACAGAAATATATTCGAATGCACACATAAATAAATTAATTAAATAAAGATATTTAATTAATAAAATTTTCATGCATTTGAGTCTTAACTAGTTAATTGATTGGTCACGACAGAAAGTCTCTTCACAGAGGTGATCCAATGTTGAATCAAGAGACAACAACTAGATTCATACAGATCTTGATTCAAAGTGAGAATGAATTACTAGATAACTAGATGATAAAGGAATGTGACAAAAACAATTATTTATGAATTAAATGTTAATTTAATTCAACATTCGAAATTGAAATGATTTAATTAAATAAATAATAATTTATTTAATTGACTATTGAAAAGGTTAATTGAATAATTAAATAATTCAAAGTGAATATTTAATTATAGTTGAAATATGATAAAAGGGGTAAATTAAATAATAACTTATTTAATTCAGAAAAAGAATTAATTAGTGACGTAATTAAACAAATAAGTTTATTTAATTAATAAAAGTTTGAATAAGGGTCATAATGAATGAATTAAATAATTAATTTTTTATTTAATTAATAAAAGGAATATGTGGTTAGGAAAATAATTAAATAATTAATATTATTTAATTGTGACCATGGACATTATAAAATTATGTTGAACGTGGTACTCACAGGCCTAGACCAATTTTCAGTGTCTATAGTCTTCATGGGTGTAAACATGAATTTGCAATCCATCATACCAAACCTCTTCAAAATGTC
The DNA here is from genome assembly GCA_007115665.2 of Sequoiadendron giganteum. Classification (NCBI taxonomy): domain Eukaryota; kingdom Viridiplantae; phylum Streptophyta; class Pinopsida; order Cupressales; family Cupressaceae; genus Sequoiadendron; species Sequoiadendron giganteum. The sequence continues at coordinate 363,822,145 of CM021106.1, read as the reverse complement.
AATGGTATACTTCCCTTGACTTAGAATCATCTCATCTAGTTTTTTCCAAATTTCTAAGCCAAGGAAGTAATGCATGAGACCAAGATTCTTCATTTCAAACTCAGAAGCTAACTCCTTCCATTTGAGAATGAGGTGTTCTTCTCCAATGATAATCAGATCATCAACATTCAAAAAAAAAATTAATGCTTCACCATTAATTACCTTGAAGTAGAGGTTTGCATCTGCATCATTCTTTGAGAACCCCAAACTTAAGAGGTAACAATCAATCCTTTTGTACCAAGCACGAGGAGCCTGATTAAGACCATACAAGGCTTTCTTCAACCTACAAACATGGGACTCCTTCCCATGTACCTCAAATCGACCAGGTTTATCAATGTAAACCTCTTCCTCTATTACACCATTCATAAAGGTTGTCTTTACATCCATTTGGTGAATCTTCCATCCTCTAGATGCAACAATGGCAATGATAGTCCTAATAGAATTATAACGAACCATTGGAGCAAAGGTTTCTTCATAGTCAACTCACTCTTTTTTTGAAAACCTCTAACCACAAATCTAGCCTTGTAATTCTCAATGCTCCCATCAGCCGCATGCTTGATCTTGAAGAGCTATTTAGAAGATACCATAGATTTTCCTTTGGGTCTAGGAACAATGCCCCAAACATCATTCTTAAGAATGGATTGATACTCTTCACACATAGAATCTTTCCAAACTTGTTGACTAAAAGCTTCCTCAACACTGGAAGGATTTGACTCAATAATTTGACTCATCAAGGCTACATAACTGGAGAACTTATTAGGTCTCTTACTTTCTCTGAAAATTCCTCTTGGGGCTGCAAAAATTTTTGCCTCTTGTATTATTTTCCTAGCCCAAAGAGGTCTTTTCCTTCTAATCACAATATATGTAGGCCCATCAGTAGGTTCCAAGAGCTCAATTGGATCATCATCTTCTTTAGGTTCTGGAGCCTCCCTTTGATTCTCAGGAACATGGTCAACTTCCATATCCTGAGGAGGCTCTTCAGCATTGATCTCCATAATAGTGCCCTTGGATCTTCTGAATGCAACATCCTCCTCAAATGTGACATCTCTACTGATCTCAATTGTCTTTTGACCTAGGATGTAGATTTTGTAAGCTTTTGATATCTCACTATAGCCTACCAAAATTCCCTTCTTGCCAGAAGGTTCCAGCTTTGTCCTCTTTTCCTTTGGTACATGAACATACACTAGACATCCAAAGATCCTCAAATGACTTACTTCAGGCTTCACCCCTAAGAATGCTTCTTCAAGAGTTATATTCTCCAAGATCCTATGAGGACTTCTATTCTATAAATAGACAACTATCTTGGATGCTTCAGCCCAAAGGGAGGTTTGTAGGTCTTGGTCATGAATCATGGCTTTGACTGCTTCCACAATAGATCTATTCTTTCTTTCAGCAACCTCATTCTATTGAGGATTATAGGGAACATTGAACTCCCACTTAATCCTAACTTCAATGCAAAAGTTACAGAAGATAACAGAAGTGTATTATCCTTTGTTATCTGATCTCAAGACCTTGATCCTCTTTCTGGACAAATTCTCCACCTGAGCTTTGAATTCTTTGAATCTCTCTAATATCTCCTCATATTCTTTAGATTTCAAGAAATAAATCCAAGTCTTTCTAGAGTATTCATCAATAAAAATAATGTAATACAAGAAACCACTCAAAGATGCAACAAACATTGGGCCACATAAATCAGAATGAATAAGATCTAGGATACATTTGGATCTACTTTCAGTACTATGGAACAGACCTTTTGTATTCTTACCTAAAGCGCAACCTTTGCAAGTTCCTTCATGCTTCTGGTTGAATTTTGGAAGGCCAATTACCATCTTCTCCATAATAGGTAGAGCTCGAAAGTGAAGGTGAGCCAATCTTTGATGCCAAAGATCACACACACTTGAGGAATCATGCACTAGATCCTAAAGAGGATGAGTGCATAGCCTCTAGAGACACCCATGTCTAACTCCAATCACTCGAATAGTATTGATGTTGGAGTTTTAGCCCATATAAGAACTTTACCTTATGAAAGTGCAACTTGATAACCCTTGTCTTCCAAGACTAAGATGGAAACAAGATTTCTCTTGATGCTTGGAACAAATAGCAAATCATCCAATTGCAAGGGAGCGTCAGAATCCAAGTTAAGAGATGAGGTCCCAACTCCTTTCATAGATTAACTAGCATCATCTCCAATAATGACTTGTTCACTAGAATATTTCTCCACTAAATTAGATAAATGCTCTCTAAATTTAGTGATGTGGCGAGAGGCACCACTATCAATCAACCAGGTGTTGGTGTCGATAGTTATATTTCTTGACAAGGCTGAATAGAATAGGTATTCACATGAATCCTTCTATAGAGAGACTTCATCAACATTTGCAATGGCGGCCTACAACCTAGGCCGGGTAGGATATTCCTTTGCAAAGAGACCATACTTGTCACATCTAAAATATTGGACCTTTTAGAGGTCCTACTTCTTCTTGAATGCAGGGCCACCATTAGCTCCTTTATCTCTATTTCTCCTCAGATAAAATTTCTTTCCATCTTTCCCTTTCTTCTTTTAGGATTGAGTGGAAAGAACATGAATTTCTTCATTAGAGGAGCTTTTCCCAATATCTCTTGTAGCCAACCTAGACTCTTCTTGAATGCAGTCTTCCCTCAACTGATCAAACTTGGGATGTTTCGATCTTGCACTGATTCCTTGAATGTAAGACTCCCAAGATGAAGGAATACCATTAAGAGCCAGCATGGTCAATTCCTTGCTATCAAAAACATTCCCAATAGATGAGAGTTGATCACTCAACTTGATTATTCTCATGAAGTAGGCAATAACAGATTCTGATTTTTCCATCTTCAAATGATGGAGTTGTTGCTTCAGTGCAAGATCCTGACTTGTGTTGATTTTGTACATCTCTTCGAAGGTTTTTAACATATCTCTTGTAGTCCTTAACTTGGAGACTAGGCACAATATAATCCTTTATGGAATCAACTAACATCTTCTTCACCTTAATATCTTTCTTCTTCCAAAGAACCTTTTCTTCCTCATTCGTAGGCTCGGGACCTATGCTCTCCACAAACTCTACCAGTTTTCTTTCCTCCAAGGTGAGAATGATCCTAAATCTCCACGAAGTGAAATTTTAGGCTCCCTCAAGCCTATCCTCAATCTTAAGGCCATTCACCATCTTGACGAAGAGATGGAGGTAAACAAGGATGAGAAATAAATAGAGAGTATTGTTGTGATACATGAATCTGATCAAGATATTCTTCAAAACCGCTCTGATACCATGTTATATTTTAATGATCAGATGACAAGTACATAAATTTAATCCAAAATATACTCACAACACAACAAATTCCCTATGAAAACCCTCCAACTTGAGGGAGAAAAACCCAACCAATATATCTCTTATATATTGATTTGAATAAGAGCAGAAATTTGCTTACAACTCAGGCACAATACAATGCCTAATCAATACAAATAATAATAGAACCTCTCCTAGATGAAAAGATATAAATGACTATGTTTCTCCTTAACTCGACCTACTTCTACAAAATGAAGATCTACCACTACAGGAAACTAATCTACTGTAATAGTGCAAAATCCTTCTCAAGATGTGAAATAAACATGATGTCAAATGAAGTGTTTTAATTCTCTATTTATATACATTCCAATTAAGGGATGTGTCTTTACAAATCAAGAGGTCATCCTCTTTAGAGAAAGATGAATTTTGTTTGGGGCACGAATTCCAAGAGAAGGTTGGCCCTTCAGTAAAATGCATGTCTTTATTAATCGAGTCTCTTGAATGAGTCGTCTCCAATAATTAAATATTAATTATTAAATAGTAATCATATAAATGATAATTGATGAGGTGCCTCCTCATAAATAATCGTACTTGAATAAATTAAATATCTAGCAGGCTATAATTTAATTTATTTCTTCTTCTAGGAAGTAATTCGATATAGTTGTATACATCAACATTCACAAGATGACATGAACACACATAATCTTGAACATGATGTTAGGATCTTGATGGTTGCAATAGATGACTGATAAATTTTCTCTTGAAAACTATTGAAAATAATATTTTCTAATATGAAGTCTTGATTGTGTGTCTTGTAATGTTTCTTAGATTTGAATTGATAAAAAGACTATGTATTTATAGGTCTTTATCTAATTTCTCAAAAAATAGATTAAAAAAGTTGAAACTTGCAAGATTAATTTGAATCATTAAAATGTTTCCAAAAATATATTGAAAAATGAGTCTTAGGACTTAAAGGGAACTCATTCACCCTTGGGTGGATGGGTCTTGGCCTATAAGTCTAGGACACACAGATTCCAATGTGATTAAAATATTAATTACATTAATTATATGTTGGTTTCCATTTCAAAAAAATATGAATAATAAGGATTTGGAATGCATAATTTAGAAAATTAGAAGCTTAATTAAGTCCAATAAATTAAGGAACCCAAACATAGTGTGAAATTGTAAAGGTATAAAATTTCCTACACTATATTTATCCTCCACTTAAGTGAGAGTATGAACTTACACTCAGACTCACACTAAAGTAGACAAATATGCATCAAGAGGGGTCCAAGTGTACCAATTTTAGAAAGATGGGATGTAAAAGATCAAGGAGGATGATCAAGCCCCCAGGATCAAAGATCCCATGGAAAACCAACATAAGGAAAAAGGGACAAAAAATATGTGTAAGATATGTGCAAAAATACAAGATACACAAGCATACAATTTTGAATCCAATGCAAAAAGAAAAAGGATGAACTAGCAAGCTATGTTATGCCACGTTGATAAAATATGATCACAAGGGCTAGGGTAGTCCAGTATACACTACGTGAGCCCCAAAGGAAAAATGAGAAACACACACTAGGTCTATAAGGTATGTGAGCATAAAAAAGAGGTTTCAAATGGGAAAGATTCACTAGGTCTACAGGTGTGTTCCCATACGTCAACCATACCAAAACTTATACTCCTTGATAAATTTTATAAGGTACCAAAAAATGGTCAATGTGTTGTGCCAATGCTACACTAAGTCCAACCTTTGTGAACAAAAGTGAAGCCAAAAAATAACAAAATGTCAATGCCAAAATGAGATAATGCCAATGTATGCCCCAAATTTAAAGAAATTTATAAACACGATGTTGTGAGCAACTATTTTAAAGTAAAATTCATAAATTTCAATCAATAAAAGGGCCATGAGAGCCTATTTGGAAAGACCTATGCCAACGATATGTTTCTAAATTAACCTACATCATGAAAAATGAGGTTTCCCCCACATGTAATCCAAAAATATAAAACATAAGGGATCCATGGATTCAAGGTCAACACATGTATTTGCTACAGTGATATAATAGAGCTTGAAACTATCATCATTCCCCAAATACTTCATGGAAAAAAAAACACAAAACAAGAATGACACATAGAGAGAAAAAAAAAGAAAAACTGGATATCTTGACACCTTACATATTCCTTAAAAGGAAAACATAACACAAAAGAAAATATAATGATCACATCAAATAGAAGAATGGAAATACAAATAAAAGAATATCATGATTGATTTTCTTCCTTTGCATCCTTGCACCAATAGAGTAACAAGGGTCATCCAAAGAAAGCTCAAAAACATAAAGACATGCCAAGCAACATGATATAAGGGATCACATTACATACATGCAATCACAAATAACATAGAAAGAAAAAGAAAGATAGTATTTCACATGTGAGCCAACCTATAGAAGTTCATCTGTATCCCAATCTTGTTCATCATATACGGAATGTGGATAAATAGCCAAAGGGGCAATGAAAAGTCCCATACTAGGACAATCACCAGGTCCAACACATGGTGATTCACTATTTTTAGGATAATCTCAATTGCATCCATCTAAGGTCATAGAAGGGGAAAATAAAAAATTTAATTCATTAAGAACTTCTTCATCGATTTTAGCACTCCCATTATCATTAATCAAGTTAATTACAACATGAGGCCTAATCATAATGCTCATTGTATGCTTTTGTTGTGGCGTATAACTTTCATGTTATGGAAAAGGTGGAGAATCATCATGATTTTTTTGAGTTGATTTTTTCTTTTCTTATAATTGATGAGTAATAGCATGACATCTATGCCTACACTCTTTAACATTTTTATTTCTTATTGCACAGTTTTCAAGTTATGATGATGTAGGAGTGGGTTTTTCAACCATCAATCACTTTTCTTCCCTTAGGGGAGGAATGCAAGGGACCTCGATAGGTTGTGAAACCACTTTATCTTTAGGGTTATAAACTTGTTTGATTTTAGGAGGCACAAAGGGAATTGTATGGTTATCTCTTGGTCTCTTGTAGGATATAGGTAGCTGAATAACATCATACTATTTTTCTTTATTTGAGAGAGCCTTTGGTTCAAGCATAGGTTTACCCACAACATTTGGAGTGGGAGGAACAACTATGGACCTTTCAGTTTTAGGTGGGATATTGGTAAGGGATAACTCTACTATACACTTTTCTTTGAACTTTTATAGGATTTGAAAATTAAATATCCATGAGGTTTTATTATAGGTTCTATATGTTTAGGACAAAAGAAATCCAATTAAAATTTCTCTTGGGAAGACAAAGGATTAAATCCACTATGATGTACTGTAAAAATTTGATTATCAGATGGAAATTTCAAGCACTTGTGGATAACAGATGAGATGAAATTCATGAAGCATAGCCATGGGTAGCCTAACTTCACACAAAATTTATCTAACATTGGGATGCTAGAGAATGATACATCTAATTGCTTCAGTCCAACTTTTAATGGAAGAGTGATTGAACCTATCATGGGGTGATCAAAACCATCATGTGTTTTGATCCATGCTTTTGATTTTTCATAAGATTTTGGTAAAGTTCATGCACAAATAATAATTCCTCAATGATCACATTCTCTACACACATAAAATCAATTAATATCCTATTTGTAGGATTGTCATTGATTCTTCTAGCTATGTAAAGAGGACCATCGAGTGCATGTTTAATTATATCACTATTTGAGAAATCAATATCAAGAGACAAGTTGGTTTGGACTTTACGAGGGTGAACATGAATGAATCCCATCATAACATTAGAGATATGGTCCAAAATGGGTTGACTAGTGTCAACACTATGAGTGAAAGAGTTTGAAAAGAAAAGGTCCATGACATATGTACCAACACAAGATGCCATGAGTCTCGAACTATGTCTCACTGAAGTGTTGAAAATAGGACACTAGGTTGTGATACTCATACAAGTTTCACCAAACAAAACGTGTACCCAAAATAGACAAAAGGCACTAAATAAAGATAGTAAACATCCAAAAATAGGAATCACAATAAAATTATTGAAGAAGATATTGTAATTTTTAGATCTGAAATATAATAATTCATTGATTTTAGATGAAAAAACCTAAAAAATGATTACTTTTGAATACCCATTTTTATTTTAAACAATGTACTATCTTTCACCAATTGAACTAAATGTAAAAAAATATAGAAATATACAATTTTTGAAACTAAAATAGAGATTTGCAAGTATAAGAGAATGAAGCAGACAGAGACAAAGTAGTGTGAATTTTTTTTGGAAAATCACTTATACCAGGATAGGTTCACCCTAGGGTGAATGAGTCTCAGGATAGGGTTTACAAAATTTAATCTGAGTGTTTAACTTGATATTTAATCTCATTGTTCCTAATTGCAAACAGATTCTTCAATGACAATTTTTCCACAAATATGATGAAATGCAAGTGCAATTTAAATGATAATGTATGAACAAAATGATAAAAAAAATTAATGTAATTTTGACTAAAATGCTGATCTAAATTACTTAAACACACTTTAATGAAATCTATTAGGTAGAATGTATGTAATATTTTTATATTTTTAGGAGTTTAAATGATGCAAACATGCAATATGTAACCCTAAATGAAATGTAATACAAGATGATACAAAACCTAGATCTAGGGTTTAAAAGATCTCCAAATTAGAAAAGTATGATGTAAGAAAGTCAGGTTCACGAAAATGAAATGTTGGGGAAGGAGAACCTTAATGTTAAGGGGGTATTTTTTAAAAACACTTTTTATAGTCCTTTGATGTTGGATTTTAGCTTTTATTTTGTGTAGGTCCCACTATTTCAAAGTTGGAAATAAATTTTGCAACCTAGTTTCCATGGCTTAACAACAATGATGACAACTTATGCAACAATCCAAAATTTCTCTTCAATATTTTTAATCCTTTTTCAACCTATAATATGCACATACGTAAAGAGAAAAAATGTTCTTTTTGGAATGGGGGTTTTCCTTAGTCAAACCCCAAGCCTGGTAATTAAACCTTGATAGAAAGATAATGACAATGTAGAAGGAAATGATGAATGAATGATGCTTGCTACAACTCATTAAACCTTCAATGGCTTCCATGGGAGGATTGAATAAAAACACATCTCTCCAAGGAACTTGATCTTGCTTTGCTTGATAGATTTGGACACTTGAAAATGCTTGGATGCTTTAGGATCTGTTGTCACATGAAATTGCACCTTGCTAAACATGAAGTTCAACATTCCAATGACAAAGTGTAGGATGAAAGGGAAAAAACTGAAGCCTAAAAGGACTCATCAGTAATTTAAGATTGGGGTCGGGCTTACCGCTTACTACTTATCAAAGAAAAGGAAAAACAGTAAGAGGTAAGAAAAAAGTATGACATTTGAAAGTTCAAACAAAGGAATTAGACAAATTTAGAAGAAAGGGGACATTGGGAGAGAAGGTTAAAACCTTTGAGAAGAAAATATGGCTTAAATAATAAGGCAAAATGGAAGAGAGATTTTTGAGAGTTGGGCATCAAGTGCATGCCTTATAGCTTATGACTTACCATGAAATGGTAAACGGTAAAGGGGATGAGTGAACCTCGACACCAAAAATTTAATCATTGAGGGTCGGGCGAAGGGTTTACCTATTGCAAATAAAGGAAGAAAAGAGGAAAAGGGAAGACCAATCCCTAATTCTCAAAAAATAAACACTTGGTTGATTTTCCAAAAGCATATCAAGAATTGGGTGTCGGAGGGTAGGCTTACCTCTTACCTTAACAAAGGTAAGAGGTAAAGGGAAAGGTCAAAGTTTGACCCCTGAAAGATCAAAACTTAGTTGATTTAAAAAAGTAAATATAGGCAGTAGAGGGAAAGGGTCAATTCCGATAGGTGAAACCCAAAAATATAGGAAGAGAAATAAAAAGAAGGGAGAAGAGGAAGAAAGCAATCAAGAGTGATAAAAGAGGGATGTAAGGAAGCAAGCAAGCGACAACCTGAAGGTTTGAAAACAAAAAACTTAGGCACTTTTAGAAATCTTCAAGGAGAATTCATGCAAGATGGCCCATGTGGTATCTCTTAGATTGGTTATTGAGGATGGGTCATCAAAGGGTGGCATAAAATGAAAAAAATTATGGTGACTTTTGAGGGATGATTGGCTGCTAACCACAAAATCCAAAGGCCTTATCATTCCATAGGGAATAGATTCATGAGGGTAAAATTTCATATCAGGGCCTCCTTAGAGAAAAATTAAACATGTGTAGGTTTCACTTGGAGGAAAGCATGGAAGCTAAGAACATATACTCCCTTAAGGAGACTGTAGGGTGTGCAAAATCTCTTCATGGAAAGCAAGATATTTACAATATATACATTAAACTAACAAGAAGAAGAAAATGGAAATTTTTCTCTATCAAAGATGAAACTTTTGAAGGAATTGATCTCCCTCAGACCATAGTTTTAGACTTCATCCATTTGCAACCACTAAAAACTACTGTTAGCATGCATGGAACTGCACAAGATGCTTGCAAGGTGAAAGATCACTTCACGATAAAAAATTTCATTACAAGGGAACCATATGATGAAAGCATCAGACTCATCTTTCACTCATGCCTTAGGTGAACATACAACAACAGGGATGAACTTCTTTGAATATAGGCCAACATCCAAGAAATACCTCCTCTAGAGGAAATAAAACTCACCTCACAAAAGGATAGGACATTACCATGACTGTTGACCTCCTCATTGCATAAACTAAAACAAAAAGAGAAATATTCTAGCTCACATGGTGATGCAAAATATGCTAAACCTATTTTTTGATTTGTACATGGAATCTCTTCTTCATGCATCTCAAATGAAAAAATTTGAAGCTCAAGCATACTATTGAATTGAGGAAAAAGAGCATCACTCCTAGGAAAATGTGTGGCTTCTCAATGGTGGATTTTTCAATATATTGGTCCCACATGAAGCATTATAACTTAGTCACATTATCCCTAATGTCATAGGTCACATTTTCACCTTGAATGAAGACCTCATATTCAATATTACTACATTTAGGGATAACAAAAAAACAACATACATCATAATTAATTGTATTTATGCACAATTGATCAACACATACCTCATATTTGTGAGACACTTCAACTAAAGAGCTAAATCCTTTAGATTGTATCCCTACTTTGATCTCTTGTTGGCAACTAGCTACAACAAAAATAGGCTCTTGGCATGTAATGACTGCCACATCCTCTACTGCTTCTTCAATCCTATGCTACTGACTACAAAACTCTTTTTTGGGGGGTGTTGATTTGATGTTTAAACCTAAAAAAAATGTTTCTATAACATCCCAAAAGTGGTCCTCCACGTCATAATTGTAAACCTCAACATATTGGGGATATTCATCCACTATAGTAGGGGATAAGCATGTTTGTTGTTGCTCCAAACCCATGGATTTCTTCATCCATCAAGCCAAGCTTAGGGTGCTCAGATAATTCTTTTGATGTAGGTATACATAATATTTCCTCCTCATCTTCAAAAAAATAAGGGAGGGAATCAAATGAGAGTATTAATTCCTCTATTGTATCATTTTTTCTACCTTTTTAATGTCTTGTTTCTGCAACTTATTAGCTTCAACCATTTCTTGCAATAGACCAAAGCACTCATTATTTAGAGCACATGAAGGATCTTCAACACCAATCTCTTCACTCCTAGCTTGGAATATCTCCATATTTTATTCTTTTGACCAATTAGTATCCCATACCATTCGTCCACCATTAAATAGTGAAATAGCAATAGGGGAGAAAAATGATCAAAAGGGCATTGAAACTCTTGTTGAAATTCTAGAAGGAGCTGCTTAATAGGAGTTAAAATTTGAGCCTCCTCAAGGATGGTTCTTGTGAGTAATGGAGGCTCTCAAAACTTTGGATCTCAAACATAGGAGATATACTTGATGGCATAGGAGGTTCAATAGGAGTTTTAAGAGGTTGATTAGGATTCTTGAAACTAAAATTTTGTGCTTGCATATTGTTGGTGTTTTAAACATACCCAGCTAAGGCTTTGTAATTCTCTAAGGGGTTTCCAATCCCTATACTTGAGAACTAACAAAGCTAGTGGCCAACTAACGGGATTCAGTGAAAGACTGAGATATTCTACACTTTTGGCTCTATGAAACCAAGGAGGGTTTTCCTAAGTGTGTTCATAAAAATGGTTTACATTTTTATAGGAACACTTCTTCATACAGATACATTCCCCCACCAACGCAAATAGATAGCAATTATCCTGGTGGTGGAAAACCAAAGAACAATGACAACTATCTAAAGCAAGGAGAATAAAATTAATGTAAGATTTATATCTCGAAAGAGATAGGATTTGATTGTTTAAAATGTTCAGATCTTGAATCACCACACTTAGAGCCATAGTCCCACACTTATAAAAGAATCTTGCAAGCACTATCCAGTGCCTCATCCATCGAGCGAGAGTCATATAAAACATAACTCAGATATTATGAACTTATCACCAAAATGCTTTACATCATGAGATCTTTCAGTTTTTTAAAATAATACTCAGTGAATCCTGAGCATATTATCAAAAACCAGTAATTCATTTTCAAGAATTTGATTAACTCATTAAGTTAAAGTAGGAAAATGATATACACCTTTCAAATATACCATTGAATTTGAATGAATAAACCATTGATAAACTCATTCACAATCCATGACATATAAGCAAGAGAGCAATTGTCTTAAAAAAAAAATTAGATTTGTTTCAATATCAGTAATTACAAAAGTATAGCATCCTTATTTCATACTACTCCCGACCTAGAATGATTTCCTAAATAATACCCTAAAAAAAAAATATAGTAAAACCAACTATACATACCCTAAGCGTCAGGATACCAAAAATATGACCCCAAACAATGAGACATGATATCTCCTTTATAGAATAGGAGAGCAACAAGCATCGGGCTCCATTGTTCATTTCAAAATTAATTTCATCTAAACAAAATAAAATTTGAATTCACATTCCAAAAATTCCTCATCATTAGAAATGACAACAAACGAACCGAGGAATCAAAACGGTTACATCCCAATAACCAGTTGGGGAAAAAATAAAAAACATCATGCCGCGCATGTGCACGTCCACATCAAAACCAAACAACCAAGACAACAGCAACCCAGCAACCCACATCACCCCAGCAACATCATTCAGTAAACACGGCCCTGACATAGGTGACCGCTCTTGGTTCTCGCTTTAGGAGAAGCAAGACCATTCCCTTTCTCTTGCCAATACCAACACTGGATCTAGCAACACAACATGGTGACATTGCAAAAATTGGGGAAACCGCAAGGACCTCCTCATTGATGCCAATGAGCTCGGTCATGACCACGAGATAGCAATGATTGTCTGAATCAATCTCGAACCCATCGCTACCAGAGCCCGAAGAGAGAATAATAGGAGAACTATCACATTCAGACTGCCTACCTGCACCTTGAGCAACTACCTCAGGAGCTTTAGGAACAGGTTGCTTCTCCTTACGCTGTGAATTCCTAGCACCCACTCTTGCACTTCATCATACCACAGACTTATCCATTGAAAATACCAGCTCAAAAAAAATCAGCTAGCAAATCACTCACCTGTAAACAAACAAACTCAAAATGTGACGATACTGATGAGCAATTCAACTGACATTTATAGAGAAAACCGATGCAGGGAAAATTAATTGTCCAAATTGTAGTACGAGCGTGTGAGCGAATAGTGGCTGATGTTGCCACCACAAAATAGGCTTATGGAAAATGGTGTACATCCCATCATTGCATTTATCAGGTAGATATCACTCACACGTAAGGAAATTAGGAGGAAATCCACTAAAAACCCACACCATTAATGAAGACAACTTGCAGAGTGCAAAATATCCTCACACGGGTGAACAGTAACCCTTTGAAAATAGACCATTGATGTGAATGAGACCTAGCCAGTCAGATGACTCAAATTGAGTCAAAGATCATTGACAATCCACATCACCGCCTGGGAAAAACTACAACCAATCACACTTCTCTAAAATAGGCAACTGTGACAGAGTAGCAGGCCCATCTAGCCCTTCCGTTCTGGGAACTAAGCCAAGTGTCATCATTTTGCAAACCTCACAGTATCACTGAGAAAATTAATCCGATCATGCGAGGCCAGTGAGGGACATACTCAAAAGACCTAAAGACTCATTCTTGCATGACTAAAACTCCACTTGGCACTAAAAAATAGACTTCCCTATTTTGATTCCCTTGAAAACTCAACAATTCCTTTAGCAAGGCATAAAGGAATGAGTTTGTTTGACTCTTTCAACTATGATGATGATGACTTTCGCATCTTCTTTTGATCATTACTTTTCAAACTATTTACTAAACAAATATAGGACATGTTTCCTATATTTCTACAACTACTTTGGCTCTTTGGAAACGTAGGATAAGAACTTCCTTAGCTATTTCCAATTATATATTAAAGACTAATTGCTTTAACTTGGTAACCAGATGTCATAAAGCTAGATCAGGCAACTATATTTAGTTATTCCAATATTTCCTCTATTTCAAGATTATGAAAAAATTCTATAATAATTGTAATCTACAATCCTCTTCTTTCATTCTCTTCATCTTTCTGATACTGACCTATGTAGAAATTTTATCATCCCAAGTGTTAATCCCACTTGTAAGCAGCCATGATTCCTTTATTGGAAATGTCCAAACTACAAATTAGCCTACACCATCTCCACTTTTGTATCCCAACAATTAATGAACTCATCTAACATTCATAGGGAGCTAACTATTTCACTAACTTGAGTCAAAACAAAACAAAATATATATGCCTCCACACAGTTTAAATACCAACAAAAGAGGTGGTTTTGAACTTGCAATCTTAATCCAATTCAAAAGAAAATGATGTTTGTTCCTTTCATACAGAGATACCTATCAAGATATGTATATATGATCTTCAAGGTCCAGTTCATTTGAAGATAGACACCATCACACTCTTTAGAAAATTCCCATGCCATATATTTACCTAATAACCACCCTTGACTCTATTTGCCAAGTTTTTCTAGCTTCTTATGATGTTTCTAGATTCCCCAACCATTGAGATTTTCAAAAGAGGAAAACCCCTTAGATGCTTCACTACCTGAAAAATGTCACTCAAAATTGTTGTCTTGACATAACAATAGCTAGTTAATGATATCAAGTTCTAACAATCCTTAATGTTCTTTAATGATTTCTAGCTTTGATTTTGTGATAATTTTTGCATCAACATTTCAGATCACACTCTATGATCCATCATCAAGATGAGAGTAGAGCTAAAGGATAAAATGAAATTTTGAAGACCAAGAGCTTATTAAAAAGAACAAAATCAGGGGGGGAGAGGGGAGCATGAAGACCAAGAAGGAACAAGAAAAAAGAGAAAAAAAACTAAATAATTAAAAAGAAACCAAAAGGAAAATCAATCCAAGAAGAATGAAGAAGTGCTAATACACTTAAAAGAGGCATGTAAATATTTCCAAAAAATGCACCAAAAATTAAAAGCAAGAAAAAAGATTAATAAACACTATACAATAAGAAGGAAGGCAACAAGTTTGTTAGTGCTTCTTCATCCTTCTTGGCTTAATTTTTCTTTTGGTTTCTTTTTAATTATTTATCTTTTTCTCTTTTGTCTTGTTCCTTCTTGGTCTTCGTGCCCCCCCTCTCTCTCCTCCCCCTGATTTTGTTCTTTTTAATAAGCTCTTGGTTTGCAAATTTTCATTTTCTCCTTTAGCTCTTCTCTCATCTTGATTATGGATCATGGAGTATGATCTAAAATGTTGATGCAAAAATTCTCACGCAATAAAAGCCATAAATCATTAAAGAATAGCAATGGCTATCAATAAGGGAATTTGGAACATAATCTCTATCCTTAAACCTGCCACTAGAAGGCTCCAAGAAAAACTCCAACACTGCATAAGACATTTATGGGCAACATTGTCTTTTCTATGCAACAGCAGAAGAGCAGGAAGAAACAAAATTGACACCTTCAAGAAGAAAACTAAGAGTTCATGAACCAATCTTACTATTCCAACCAATAAAACACCAATCATGTGTGGGTTTTCCTTTAAAATATAGAGAATTAGATGGTGCAAGGAATTTAGGTGCCTTCATTCTAATGGCAACATCATGCAATTTCCTTTATTGTACCAATGCAAGGTTCTTTTCTTCAACAATATGAAAATTGGCTTTACTAAATCACCATATACAACTAGAAATTTGAACAATGCACTCATGATGTGCACATATAAACTCCCTCTCAAAATATTTTCAAACCTTCATTCGCACCTCAAAGTTTCAGTCTTGTTGAATAAATCCCTAGAAATATCCTGCATCTCTGCACTGAAGACCAAGAGATGCCTCTAGAATGTCGATGTTGACAAAATGGGTAATCATGAATACATTTTTGACATCTTATTCACCATTGAATCTAGATAATGTTATCATTATCTTTTCCTCTATCTTGTAAGACAAATGTTAAGGGCTTTAGCTATGTGGCCTTTACCTTTTATGTCGTTCCCATAACATGAACCATGACTCTCACCACCATACAAGACATATGGAAGAAAGTGCTATGCAAATGAAAACCCTTTCCACATGTATATAAACCTTCATCCTGATCATGAGTCACCTTCATTCTCACCTTCAAAGTTTCACTGAACATCTACAAGTATTTATGACATACATAGTTGTTAGATCATTTACAACCTATATCAAACAAAATGTCTTTTGATGGATTTCGATAGCCCTTTCCTTGAATATCTTGAAACCATTGCATACTGTGACACCAAATTTCTCATATGTGCACTTTTTCAATACATGTTGAGAACTCAATATTTTTCACACCTATCCACCAAAGCAATACCCACAACATCAAAGCACCCTTCCAAAAAACTGGCAAGTCCCCTGTCATTGAATTTGAGAAATATCACCATGTAATCCCTCATATTGGAGAACCTACCCTATTGACATGAAAATATAATCCACACTTCACTTGGTTTGAGTAAACAATACATTTTCCACCTTTGGAATATTCAATTATTGACGTAGAATAGAGCGTAATTCCTTAAACCGGCTTCTCAATGTCTTGGTCAGAACCAACAACATGCATTTAATTGGCCTCATCCAAAAAAAGAGTATCGAAATTATAAAATAATGATCTATGATCCATATCCCATCTAGAAATATAAATATTCCCACAATACCATGGAAAAAGAAATAATATATTTCTCTCCTGGCTTTTGTCTTTGTTGGTGTGCATGATATCAACCATTTTGTGCAAACAACGATTTCTATATCTCTCTCCAAATTTGACCTCCACACTTATAGAGTTTGGGATTTGTTATGAAATGCATATTACATCCCTTTATCTATTTCCAGGTTCATGACATGCAAGACAATATTCAACACCACACAAGACATTGAACAAGAAGAGATATTCAAACTAATGCATTCCATTGGGATTTTAGGATTGACTCCTCATTCAAGAAATAAATCACTTCTTCACCACTAATACCTTTGTTATCCTTGTTACAAGAAGCGACTAGGTAATGTAACTTGATCATGCAGAGGTTTTCATCCTTGAGTTGATACCACAAAGTATCATATGTCACAAGGGTCTTCATCACAAATCTTTTGTCATCTCCATTAAATGATGAAAAGGGATTTTTTGGAAACATTGATTGAGGTCTACTCTAAAAATTGAAGTAAACTATCAGTCTCTGGTGACTCTTTATAATTAAAAAACATTATATAAACTTGTCCCTTATTGAACACATTATATACCTCTACTATAGTTACCACAATATGGGTTTTTTTACTAAGTTTAGACAAAGGTTTTAATATTTTTGGCAATCCCCAACATAACTCACTCTCAAACCATAATAGGAATAATGTACAATAGATATGCCAGATCTTAACAAAAGCATGAATAGCATCTACCAGGGTTTTTAAAATGTTTGGAAATTCTTTCACTATTGTCTATCATGTGGCCTTTGTTATTAAACCTCTTTACCAATTTTAGTTGTCCAACAATTCCATGCATAAATCTCAAGCTACCTTCTCTTTAAAAATAGGTATATTTCCACACAAAATTGATAATAGAGAAGAAGATACATTATGCCCTGTTGCATAGTTGATAATAGTACGACAGTGTTAAGGCTAAGTAGAGCTCACTTTAACTCCTTGCTCTTTCCTTGACAGTCTTGGCTATCATGAAACCTTGAGCTCTCATGAAAAGAAACGCAAAGCATAACAAAACCTAGGAAGATCAGCTTATTCACATGGAACTCAAACTCTTCCCTACTTTTCTATATAAGACATTCAACATGACTTGACAAAGTCATTTAAGATTAGACTAAGACTCTCAAATTCCTAAGATCATCACAATATTTAGCTATTGAGACCTGTTGACACAAAATTTTGCAGGGGCAGTAGTCTTGGGAAACTTAGCTACTGGGGGACTTGTGCACTTAGCTAAGTGACCTTTAGATTTTATTGAAGCTGACTCTTCATTTTTATGGGGGGAGGTAAAGGGTTAAAAAGATAACATGTAATAATGAAACCTAAACTTAAGGCAATGCGCCAAATCATAAGAGAAATAACTGAGCACAATGTTGAAGCAAAGGCTCGAATAGTAACTGTTGTTTATCAAATAGATGATTCGGAAACACTTCAAACATAAGAACATCAATTCATTGCATATCATAACCAATACAACATAGGCCAACGCAGAAGAGTAACAACATGATCTACATTTTATTAAGTTGTATGAGATTACAAAATCTGAAAATAGACATTCATATACTTCAAGAAATGAAAGCACAGTCTTAATATCCTATCAAAGGCATGAAAAAAAGAGAGGCCAAATTGATTGGAACAGTCTGTAAACTCAATTTTAATAGAAAATATTATAAAAAGGTAATTCCCAGTGCTCGAGAAATTTGAATCTATCTAACAACAACCACTACAAAGAGAAAGAGGTTGCTTAAATAAGCCATCCCACTGCTTGAAAACCCCTGTGAGAAAGATGCTTCTACAAAACATTGACACTTTGGATTCCCTCAAGCCAGCACCGAACAGAAAGATCATCCAGCAGTGCACCATCAAGCATGTCCTTTGAGAAAATAGGGCCACGCAGCAACAAAAGAGAACATGCAACAGCAGAGAAGAACACGTGGTAGCAAAGGAGAACCAATACACAGGCAAAAAATCCCAGATAATGAGTGCACAGGAAAATGCCACGCATCGAACACACGAAGCTCGACAAAAACAAGGAGGGACATCCCAAAAAAAATCTCTGATGGGAAGCCACATGGAGGACGCTGAGAAAAAGCAACCGTAGAGTGGGCACGAATCAGAAAGGAACAAGAGAAGGCCACGCATTGAAACCATGGAACTCGGCAAAGGAAAAGTGATACGACACAATAGGAAGCTCTGATAGGAGGTCACATGGAGGATGCCAAGAAGCTGCGAGTGATAATGAACAAGGTGAAGCTACGAAAAGAAAAGATAATCGTGAAGGCATAGCGGCTCGTGAATAAATGTTCACAGTTTGGCGACTCACGAGGACATTTCTCCTACAGAATGAAGAACCCTAGAAATCTTGTTTCAACACCACCATTATCACTCACAGCTGAGAGACGGTAGCTTGAAGGCCGGTCCAGACCTCAATATTTGATGGCATAGTAAGTGCGCAGATTTTCGTGTGCCAACTTAAGATCAATGATTGCCTTAAAAGGAAATATGTCACATACATTTGCCTCCAACTCAAGTTGGAAAAAGAGTTGCATCAGCTAATGCACTATACCTTCAATATTTTTAGTAGTTGAAGACTGATCAAAGGATTGGAAAATGGAAAGATCCTGCTTCTTCTCCTCGATTCTTGCAATTATGTGCTCGATGCCTGCCACTGTTTGATTAGCAATGAAGGGTGATGGGAGGGCTCACTGAGTTTAGTGGGAAATTTTTTCCCGCATATCACTGGTAATCTTGTTCAAATTGGCCCTGCATTCTCCCACGTGTTGAACGGCTTCATGCATGGAGATGAGAATATTTATGCCCATAGCCACCACTGTTCGATCTTCAATACCCATGTCACTCAATGCTTGATCGGAGGTTGTATATAGCTTTCCCAACAATCACTTGGCCTCTAGAACTTTATCGGAATTTATCTCCTGCACTCGTTGCATTGTTTCGTTAACCACCCTACATAGAATGTTTTCCTATGCCATAAACTTTAGAGTGGGCTATAAATTAAGGCATAATGATTTGACCTCATCCTAGTATGACGCATGTAGTTCCTTGGAAATCTGTAGTGATCTCATTTGTGGTGCAGGAGGTTGGGCTCTCAAAAGGTCTAATTCTGCAGTTTTGTTGCCCAGGTCCACCCTCAACTCTGATAAGCTTCCTTCCAAGATGGATAGCTGACTCCTCAGAGTATAAATTTCTCTCTCTTTCTCTTCCAAGGACAATTTGGCCTGCCTCCGCTTCTCAGTTTCCTACTCCAGAATAACATTCATCTCATTTACCTCCTCATTAGTGCTCTATCAGAGCTGCTTCATGCCATCATTTGACTACTTTAAATCATCATGGAGGGTTTCTTCAGTCACTCAAAATTGTTCAATCTCTTTTTGCAGGGTCGGAACAACATCCACACCCAAATCCTGAAGCTCATTTACCTTTCCTTCCAAGGAATTCTTCTCATTTTGTAGGCAATTAATTTCATCCTCCTGGGCCTTATGCTTGTTTTCCCAAATATCTACCTTACCCCTCATCTCTTTCAACTTCTCATCCTTTTTCTTCATTTGGCAATTGAGCTTGAGGAAGTCGGTAGTCACCACCCTTTGGGTCTCTTCCATCGGCTCAACTTTATCCTATGGACGAGCCTGTTGCAAGTCCAGCCCTAGAACATTGACAGAATAGTCAATTGGCAGCATATCCCGACTGGCTTGATCACATTGGAAGTGATTTTCACAAACATCAATGAATTATGACTGTCGCTGAATATAGTTTAAAAGAGAGACTTCGCTTGCCTACCCATATCCTCTTCCCTTCTTTTCTAAATTTGACTTGCTCGGGCACTTTTATTTGCATTCACCTACAAAAAATATTCCTAGGAAGAAATGCCCAGTCCGCCAGCAAAAGGAAATTCATGAGGGACTACTAGTGGGAAGGATAGCGTTCTTAAAGTATTGGTGGACTTGCTAGGCCTAGTAATAATTATCGAGAAAGGTGGGATAAACTGGCCACTCAAAGATGATGGAAACATGGTAGGAGGAAAAGTCAGGGAAGCACCAACCAACATGTTGGGTCTAGGAGATGAAAATTTATGACTCAAAGGGTCAGGATGTGCCACCATTTATGTTCCAAGGGTAGGAGGAAAAGCAAGAGATGGAAGGGGACCCCTAGGAGAGAAAATATTTGCCTACCCTAGATACCCAGTGATAGGAATAGCTGGTGCAAATGAAGTAACAGGGGCAGACGAGGAGGAGACCAAAGACATAGTAGAGAGAGGAGAAGAAGGGAAAATACCTAAGATTCCCGAAGACCCTCAACCAATACCATCGCTTTTTCTCCCTACGACTCCCTCTCTCCAGCAAATTCTCCCATTTGTGGTCGTTTTTCTTCTAGGGAACTATCAAGATCCACAATAACCTTTCACGGGCACCTGGAAGACCTTGGCCTCTTCGCACCTGATCTAGAAGAGTTGGTAGCCTCTAACATCTACGTATTTCAAGCGTCTTCCTACTGTGATTGGTGTCCATTGACTTTCGCCCCTTGCATAGGATTTTTTTCAGTTATGGGAGCCCTTTGGGCTACCTCTTCTCCATGTTTCAGGGCTTCACTTTCTGCCTCATATAACTTCTCAGAATTTGAAGGGTTTGGAGAGTTCTCACTATTTGAAAGTTCACTACACCAGATATCGTCAAACCGGTTGTCCGAATCCACCTCCTGGAAGAACCCATTTGTCATATTTATCTCCTGCCTATACATCCTGAAGTCTTTAATTTTGTCCAGCTTCCACCAGAGCTTCTTCAACTGACTGCATAGAAATTGACTCATCTTGTGATTGGGATTGGGCTTGGCCACAATAAAAGTTTAGCCAAGGCGGTCGACTTGAGTTAGAAGGTATGTACTTCAGGTCGACATATGATCTTACATTCCCCTCATCTGCATTTCTTCGAGGGTCCCAGAATGGCCGAGGCTGGTGTGGAATATTTATGCCAATCTCTGACAGATTGTTCTCAGGATTGTATCGCCATGTGTCACAAATGACTATCAGCCCAAGATTACCCTACTTAGAGTATAAAACCTTCGAATTTTTCACCTTTGAGCTCTTTTTCTTTACCAACGTTACAGAGCCGAACATGGTCAGAAACAAAATGCGGGAGCCGAAAAGGCTCCCAAATGAAACCTTGCATACGAAGCATAGTGAAATCCATACCAAAGAACCAATCACAAGGTGGCACAATACCCTACATCCACAATATTTGGCTTGGTGATAAATGAGTAGACATGATGCCTCCATCATGATCCAAATCTCGCAAATTTGGAGCTAGGAATGCATCTAAAAAATGTGTAGTAATCAAAAGTTTTCGACATGATGGGATTCCATGTCGAAACTAGCTTTCTCGCTCCATGTTCATCAAATGCAGCTAGGGCTATGAATTGCTGGAAATAGTCAGGATTTTTGTGCAAAATCATGTAGACTAGGAAAGAAGAATACCTGAACCTAGAACTAGGTTCGAATTCCTTCAGTTGTCAGCTCATCCCATCAATTCTGACTTTCATGAAGTCCATCGACAAAGGCGTGACATTCTTCTTCAGCATGAAGCTGAGACTCATTTGAAAGTCGAAGACTTCCTTATCTGTATCAAATCCACATACCAACACCAAAATAGAGTAGATAGAGGTAGAACCCGACTTTAAAGCACCCAAACCAATTGGGAAGCTAGGAGGTGCAGAAACATCTAACGGTTGAGCAGTCTCAGTGTTAAAAAGCTATTGTGCCATCTGCAGTGTCTTCTAATAACCTTGTAGTCTAGAAATGTCACAATCTTCAACATTCTGAAGAGAGAGAAAAGGAATGCATAGCATATCCTATAGGGCCTGGGGATAGATTACCACTCTCAAATTGGGGCCACTTATGATTCCAGCCTAAGGGTCGAAACATCTTTCAAATGCTACCAGAATCTCCAAACAATGATGCACTAGAGGAACCATGTACTGGAGAAGCCCACAGTTCCACAAACGTCTATGAAAAGGGTCTGTAATATTCTTCATTTTCTCACATGAAGCTTCCCTCGATCTTTTTGGGTTCTGAGATAATTCAGGATCTCGAACATTGTCCCAATCTTCTGATATCAAGGCTTGGTTTCTAGGATAAATCATGCCTACTATTTTCAGGTCTGCTAGCTTGGTAAAGGGCCAAGATGGCTTTGTCGGAATACCCGGGGTAGCATAAGAATTATGGGCGTATATATTTATGCAAGCTGCAAGCATTCTTCGCTCATCAATACTCTTCGTGCCCACAACATGTGTTGATATACCTACAATTTCAGCCATTTCCTTGTATTCTCGAGAGACTTCACAAAATCTACAATTTTAATTTTGAAAATGTTTCTCTTCTTTGCAAATGATTTGGACAGTTACACACTTTGTTAAGTTTACAAAATAAATGCCCTTTGCACGCTCAATCTATTTTTTGATATTCATGAAAATCGGCTTAGCAAGTGTACGTGCCAACCTTTCACATTAGTTACTCCATGCACCACCATCCTTTTTCATGCATGCGAAGGATTGCCAACCTTCCAAAAGACTCTTCACATTTAAGAGACATGACATCACATAAGGTGGCACTTTATTTTTCTTGGAAAAAGAACTGAATCAACCTTTCCATATCTTTCACGACCCTTTACATTTACTGATTACTTGATCATACTCGGGAGCATCAACCAACGACCTCATCTAAAAATATTTTCCTTTATTTAATCAAGATAGTAGCATTACATGTTAACAACTGGCTCATTCTCGTCCTCATTTCAAAAACTCGAACAGAGCAAGTTGCAACCATACCTGATTACTTACATCGTTTTGCACGCCACAACACTGATTATCAAGGCTCCTTAGCACCATTTTCTTTTGACGTAATCATACCTTGCCTCATCAGGAGAACCCCGACCATCTATAAATAGGACCCTTGGCAACCTTGCTAATCCACAATTACATTTAGCATTCATAGTGATTAGGCCCTAGAATATCTTTAGCAATTTATCATTTAGCTAGAGTAGCAATAGATTATGGAAATGCCAATTAGACTAGTTTGCAAGAAGACTCGGGCTATCTTTTTAGGAAAGGTTAGGTGCAAGTGCTGAAGATGCATAACAGGTGTAAAAAAAATGTTATATGTGAAGGCTATAAAATGGGTAATAGGCAAGGATTGTGTACAGTATGAGAACCAGTATAGAGTAAACACTAACATCTTTTCTCACTTTGTTGCTACTCTACTGGACATTGGCATCTCCAAGCACAAAATTTTGAAGCTGACCAAGCTGGTTTTTCCCCGACGTTACCTCAGGGGATTGGAGAACATGGTGCGAGTTGTTCAATTTGATCATGGGGTCCCATCTGTTTGGAACCTGCATCGGCTGCTCGAGCAAGGAGGACCCGTACCAACCAGTCCCTTTCTGTGTGGATTTAAGCTCGAAACGCACGAGGAACACCGCTGCAAGGCTCGCATCAGCTACCACTTCCTCATGAGAATGCATAATTTTGAACCCTTCCAAAGTGTGCAATGGCATGAGAACTTTGAGAGGATGGTGTTTCCCCACCTTACGCCACCTGCTGCTGCTATTTATGGTCCTTCCAATTCCTAAATAATTATGAAAAGTATATTCCCATTTTTTTTTTGTGTTTGCCAACCTCTTCCATACCATCAGTGAATATATATATATATTGAAATATGGCCAAGGGACTCACTAAACAATTTGTATATAAAATGTAAATGCTCCCAGAAGTAATATAATATGAAATTTTTCCATATCCTGGCTCTTTCGTCATTTTATTTCAATTTTTGCAATATTGTGGTTGTTATTCAAAAGCACTGAGAAAAAACCCCAAACTAATAAAGCATGAAAAATATTTACATATTTACAAATTTACTACATAAGTTGAATTAACTAAATTTTTTAAGGTGTATTCCATTAACTGGAATACCCAAATCATCACCTTCCATGGTGTCTAACTCAAAAGAGCTATATTGTTTGCATTGGATGATCTTGAACGGCCCTTCCTAGAGATTGTTGAACTTGCCATGTTGGTCGGGCTTTGCTCCACGCTCATTGAACTTGAGCACCAAGTCTCCACATTGTAGCCCCTGGTCAAATGTATTCTTATCAAACCACCTCTTTACCACTTGTTGGTGGTTTTTCATTTCCTGAAGAGCATGCTCTCTTTTCTCTTGAACCTCAAGTAACTCAGAAAACCGTACGTCCATAGCTCCATTTTTCTCAATTTCAAGAGATTTGAGCAGTTGGATGGCAGGGATTTCCATAGAAATGGGCAACGCCTCCTTCCTGTACACCATCTCATAAGGAGATGTCTTCAATATCGGCTTGCGCATGATACGATCTACCCATAGCATTGTTCAGAGGTTTTTATGCCACTCCCTCTGGTGTTCTGAGGCCTATTCTTTAAATCAACCTGATAAGGTTTTTGTTCATAGATTCAGTGAGGCCATTCCCCTGTGGGTAATAATTAGAAGAGGTTTTTAAGAAGACTCCATATTTTAATGCAAATTGGCTCATTTTAGAACTGAGAAAAGCTTTAGCATTATCATAAATAATCATCTCTGGCAGGCCGAATCTGGCTACTAGTTCTTCTAGAAAGTTAATAATTTATGCTTCTGTTGCATTTATCAATGGCACAACCTCTTCCCATATGGTGAAGTAGTCAGTTGCTGTTAAGATCCACCTGTGTCTAGCCAATGAAAAAGGATTAATCGTGCCAATGAATTCAAGACCCCATTGAACAAAATGCTCCTCCACTACTATGGGTTTCAGTGGCATAGCAACATTTTTCCTTTTTCCAACAAAAAACTGACACTCACTGCAAGACTTTACCAATGAAAATGAGTCATTGAATAATGTTGGCCAAAAATAACCAGCACATATGATTTTGATTGCAGTGTTTCTTTCTGAAAAATTCCCTCCGGCCGGGCCATTGTGATATTGATCCAATATCCTTTTTTCTTGCTCCCCATTTACACATCTTAATAAGATACCATTGAAATTTCTTTTGAAAATAATTCCCTCCAAGAGAACATAACTATTATTTTGCAATCGATACAAATGTCTCTTAAATGAAGGGAGATTGGTTAGATACCTTCTTGTTTGCATAAAATTTATCCTGGCCTCTAGCCAATCATCCTTGGAGCTTTCCTCATTTAGCATCATGGGTTCCGAGACTTCAAACTCAACAACGGGTTTATTGTTTTCAGCTAAGTACTTGCACAGTCCATTTCCTTTGACAATATTAACTGGCTTAAGTTCAATTTCATACTCCAGGATCTTAGTTATCTAGTTAGCCCTTTTCTCGATGATTTCTCCTTCCATAATGTATTCTTTCACACTAGGATTTGACAGACAAACAATCTGTAATACCCCTCCATTTTGCTTCTTGTTCAAGTTGCTTTATGCTATGTTTGGTTGCAGTTACCTTGCTTCTGGATACATTTTGTTATAATATTTTGATCGCTACTATTGAGCGACAACTATTATTGTGGGATGTAGTTATCTGATTTTGTTTCACATGCATTATGGATTAATGATGTTGTAGAGCTAACATGAGATATTATTATGAGATTATTGGAATTATGATGGAAGTGTCAGTTTTGATGAGTGTATTGGTGAAGAGGACGGTTTCGCATCACTCGCTTGTGAGCGCCCTGCGAATCCGTAATTCCTTCTTCATGGTGTGTATTATATGCTGGATATATTGTATGATGTTGTTTACGTGGTTGCAGGTTGCAGGTACATGACATTGACTCCACCTGGTTTCACAGGTTTGAGCGTGTCGATCCAACGGTTAAGTTGAACGGGAGATAGTAGCTAGGTAACATGTGTCAAGTTTACACCCTAGCCTTAGTGTGTCGTCAGTTGTGTGTGTCGAGTTATTGTCTGTCTTGTTTTAATGTTATTTATTTCTGAAGGATTATTGATTTGGAAATAGATATTCAGAATAATTGCATTTAAATCATGTTGATGGTTATTTAATTTAAATAATGCAATGTGGATAAAAGTTTATACTTAAATTAATTAATTAAACGTGATGCAAGAGAATGAAAGGAAATAAAAGGATTAGAATTAATTTTGGAATTTAATTCCAATGTGTGAGAATTAAATTAGAAATTGTAATTAAATATTTATTTGGGAAATTAGTTGCAACTTTGGAAATTAATTTATTATTTAAAATTGCATTTTAAATTGAAAGTGGGTTTTTGAAAAGTGAAATTGAAATTTGAAATTGAAAGTGAAATTGAAATTAAAAATTGAAATTGAAATTGAAATTGAAATTGAAATATCTAATTTGCATGTGATGTGAATTAGGGTTGTAAATATTGAAATTGAAATTGAAATTGAAATATCTAATTTGCATGTAATGTGAATTAGGGTTGAATTAGGTCTTTTTGATTTATAAGAATATATGTTTTAATTTTAGGGCAGAAAGTTTTTAGAAAAATATATTTTTACAGCAGGGAAGAAATTTTGAAAAATTTGCACAAGGATTTGAAGAAAGTTTATTGTAGAATTGATTGAAGGAAAGATTGTTTGCATTTGTTGGATTTTGGATTGGATTCATTGGAGGATTGAAAAAAATTCAGGAAATCTTTGGAGGAGGCTTACATCAAAAATTCATCTCTTCATGTAGCTTCTTGTACCAGGTTTTCCTCTTTGTGTTTTATTGTTCTTGATTATTTTCTTTAAAATAGTAATGATTTAAGATTTATTTGTTAAATCTGTTTTAAAAAATAAATTTGATATTAGAAGAAAATAATTAAACAAATTTACAGCCTTTGTTTGTGAAAATTCTTGAGTGAAAATTGTGAAAACTTTAGTTGAATTTAAATTATTTTGGGAAATCAATTTTGTTGTTATTGAAATCAAACATAGAGATTGAACAATGCATTTAGAATGTTTTTAGAAAATTAAACCCTCTGTTATTATTAAAAATCAGATTTTAAAATCTGCAGTATAGTTATATTTTCATGGTAAAATGGTCTGGTTGTGCTGCCTATAACTTCACTTTCACAAACTGGGTTGTCAGGAAATTTAAAGGGTTTTTTTATTTGGAAATTTTCTTATCCCTGTCCAAAAATCGTAAATACCCAGATCGTAGTTTTTGAGTTATTCTTGAAACATGAGACTGTTGTTAAGTTATTTTTCTCATGGCTGTTCTGAAAATAAAATAATAATAAATTGATATTTATAAATATTAATATTTTATGTATTGTTATTATAATATTAAAATATTATTTAATAATATTTTATATTATAATATACAATATTAAAGTATTATATTTATTTATATTATTTTAAATAAAATTTGTATATTAGATTAGTGAAATTAAAATTATAAACATATGGAAAAATTATTGTTTATTTTAAAATGGCATGTTAAAATTTAATTGAAGGAGTTAAATATTTGATTTAAAGAATGCATTATTTTAAATTTTAATTGTGGAATTTAAATTCATATGTAAAAGGTCCAATTATTAAATTGATTTAATTGGAAAAATATATTTATATTTTGAAAAATTAATGATAAGGGATATTTTATTTTGAATTAAACAATTTGATATTTTGTAAAGAATACAAGATATGTTAATGATCAAATATATTTAAATATATTAATTTATATTTAGTATATATATATTGAAGGTATATATCCATTTGAGAGAATAAATAATATTTTATATTATTTTATTTTGTTGTTTGCAAATTGGGTATTATTAGTGTTCTAAAAGAAATGATTAGTATGTGTAGAAAATGTATAGAGAAAGATATTTTTTAATAGAAGTAATTATTTGATTTAAAATGAAATATTTATTTTGTTAATATGATTGAAGAAAATATATTGAGATGTATATATATCCATGAGTATTTTCAATCAGTATTTACTTTGTTTTATTTAAATGCGTGTAATTTAACTTTGCATGAAGAGTTTAAAAGATAAGTTTTGAATGTATGGTCAAAATTGATAAGGAAAAAGATATTTAAATATATTGAAGAATTATAGAAATATGTATATTTAAATGTTTGTTTTAGTTAATGAGATTTAATTAGAAACAATATGAATGCATGGTCAAATAGATAAGCCAAAAGATATTTTTATACATTAATGAAATTGCATGTTTTAAATGGATAGTTGATAAGACATAGACTCCGAATAGAAAATTGAAAAGATTGTTTGCAATAGTGTTAGGTTGCATTAGAAGTAAATTTAGGAACTAACTATATTGGAAAAAGTAAATAGTTATTATGTTTTATTTAGTTCCATAGAGTAATCTAGTCATTGTGAATGGAATATTAAAGAATATATGTAATTAAATTTATTAATATATATATTTGGTGTCTATATAATATGGAGTATATATATATTAAGTGTAAAATTCATTATCGTATTTTATTTTAATGAGATGCATGCAATATATTATTGAATAGAAATTTAAAAATGGATTGATTAGTGTATATGGAAAATGGTTAGAGAAACAATATGTTATTATATTAAAGTGATTGAATGTTTTAAATAGAAAATTGAATGAGATGTAAGAGTTGGTTAGGAAATGAAAAGACTTTAATTGCATGGATTTGTGTCGATTTAAAAGTAAATTAAGAAGTTGTTTTATTGATGAGGCAATCAATTATGTTATTTATTAATTTATATTTTGATTAATTGAATCATTGTGATTGAATTATGAAAGAAATATGGATTTAGTATATCCAAAAGTAGTATCTTCCTCATGATTATTTTAAAGGATTTAATTCTCTATATTCAGTAAAGGGAAGTAAGTTTAATTGTTTTAAATTTTCAATAATGAAAAGGGAAATAGGGGTTATGATTATTTTAGATGATCTAATTATCGTGTCTTTGACTTTGTCAACACTACCTATTGAATGAGTATGGATTTAGAAAATCCAAATATTAGATTTGATTGATGACTTGAATGCTTTGGTTGCTATGTCGTCAAGTTGCATTGTTGGTTTTGGGATTTAGTGTTAGTCCTAAATTATAAGTCTTCCAGAAGAACTTAGAGGATAAGGGTTGTTGAATTTTTATGCTATACTGTTCTTTTCCCTTGGGTAGTGCATGGCATCTTTTCAGTTTTACCCGGTTTTCACGAATGGGGATGTTTGCACCTCCTTGATTTAGGAGCGAATTATGGGATCCGTGTCTCCTTGTATGGAGTGACCTTGTTATGTGATTTTATCTTGTTTCCTCCTATGAAAGGAATGGACTATGTGTTGTTGCCTCCAAGATGTTTGGAGTGAGATCTTTTGTACCTCCTGTGAAAGGAGTGGACTATGTGATTGTTGGCTCCAAGATGTTTGGAGTGAGTTCTATTATTTGTATCCTACTTGTGTTGGAGTGGATTATGATGTCTAGTTGTTATGCACTTGTGGTTCCCTTGGTGGATTGTTTGGGTGTGTGTTGTCGAATAGAAGAGTGACTTCTATTAGGCGCCAGAGCCCAAAGAGGTAAACTGGATAACCTTCAGGAGTGATTTAAACAAGTGATAATTAAAATAATGTACTTAGAAGATTATGACTAACTTCTCATTAATCAAGATAATTTAATCCTCACTCATAGATGCAAGGGCTTGTTTAGACTTGGGATGAGTGAGAAGGCCTAGAATGACAAGATCAACTATCTAGTTCTTACGAGAGGTAGTTGATTTCGCATGAGTGAGTATGAGTGCCGGGATTCGGTTGAGGCCACCAGGATTACTTGTGCCGGAGTCTATGAAGAATGCCCAGAGAAGATCTCATGACAAACCTTGCGATGACACTCTATCTAGGAAAACTGTTGTTAATTGTTTTATATGTATGGTTCTCTGAACATACTTGATCTACTTTATGTCTGGAAGCAATGTGACCTATGTCAATGATGTTGGAGTTATACTTGTATTGTATTTGATTTGTACTTGTATTGTACTTGAGTTGTACTTGATTCATACTTGTATGGTGAATGAGTTGCACTTATTAGTTCATATATTTGGTTATATCAGTATGAGTCAGTATGAGTCTGCCTTTGGTTAGAAGTAGTAGATCTTTGTCCATGTTACTTTGTTACTATCTCCTAGCATGGGGGTGGGCCTTCAGGTACCACATTGGTTGGGTGGAACATGCACCAAAACTGTTGGGTCCCCATTGATCTTCAGTACTTGGTGGCGAGACACCCAGATGGATAGCTCGCGGTTCTTGTTGTATTATCTTGCATTGTAATATTTTAACTTGTATAAGCTATTTTATCCCTCTTATGTTTATGGGGTGAAATTTTGTAATTGTAGTCTTTTGTACTATTGCCTCATTTTGCGAATGAGTGATGTAACTATTGGATTAAGATAATGTTTATGAGATTGTATTTTGGTTGATTACCTTATTATGTTATAGTATTCTTATGATGTATGATGTTTATATCATAAGGTTCATAATGCTATGGTTGTATGTAATATGTATGTGTGGGTTTATGTAATCCTAACCTTGTAGTCT
This sequence comes from Sequoiadendron giganteum, assembly GCA_007115665.2. Classification (NCBI taxonomy): domain Eukaryota; kingdom Viridiplantae; phylum Streptophyta; class Pinopsida; order Cupressales; family Cupressaceae; genus Sequoiadendron; species Sequoiadendron giganteum. Next base: position 363,790,975 of record CM021106.1, on the reverse strand, counting down.
TAGAGGTTGTTGTTAATTAGTAAGTGAATGTGTATGTTAAATGCACTTTATAAAAAAAAAATTAGTTCACTTAAGATGTTAATTGCAACTTCCTTTAAAGTTACTTGGCGGGGCATTACACAATCACCTTGTTACATGATATAAGGTGTCAAAACTTCTTTAGCCCCTTTACGATAGCAAAAGCCTACTTTTCTACAAAGTTATATTTCACCTCATATTCCTTCAAGGTATGCAAATAGAAGGAAATAGGTGATTCCCTTTTATCTTCATTATCCTTCTGCATTAGAATAGTGTCAATACTATTGCCACCACCAAAGACATACATAATAAAATCCTTTGACAAATCCGAATTAATCAATATAGGAGAAAAAAGAGATAACCTCTTTTATTAGCTTGAAAGCTTTTCTGGCTTCCACCATCCATTTGAAAATTTGGTCCTTTTTCAACATCAGGGTAATAGGCCGAACAATCCCTACAAAGTCTACATTGAATCGACTGATGAAATTGACCTTACCCAAAAAATATTGCACTCCTTTTTTGTTCACGGTTAGAGGGAGTTCCCTAATTGCATTAACTCTTTCTCAATCAATAGCAATACCTTCCTTTGAAACAACATATCCCAATAGATTCTCTTGAGGGACCCCAAACACATATTTCTTCGAGTTTAGAGAAATCTCGAACTCCTGGCATTTCTAGAAGACAAGCTCGAAATGATCAAAGTGATCATCAACATATTTAGAAAACACTATCAAGTCATCTAGATAGATAAGGATAATCTTATGTATTAAATCTTTGAAGGCAATATCCATAGCTCATTGAAAAGTGGCTCCAAAATTTGAAAGTTCGAAGGGAATTTTAGAATATGCATATGTTCCCCACTTTGTAGTGAAAGTTATTTTGTGTTGGTCTTCCTCCTTCACATGAATCTAATTATAGTTGGAGAAACCATCCAGCATTGTAAACATTTCAGAACCAGCAACTGTTTGTAGAATTACCTCCATGGAAGGCAAGGGGTAATGTTCCTTCAAGGACACCCTATTCAAGTCTCAAAATTCCACACACATCATATATCACCATTCTTCTTTTGGACCGGAACTAGGTTAGACACCCAAGTGCTATGCTTGATTGGAAACACTATCCAGGATGTAATCAATTTATTTAACTCCTATGACATGAGTGCTCAATCTTCGGATTCACTAGCCTTTGCCTCTAACGAACTAGCTTTGCTCCTTCTAGTAGCTCAATTGTGTGCTGGATAATCCCGAGATCATATCCCTTAAGATCATCATATGACCAAGCTACCATGCTCGGATACTCCTCGCAAAAGTGCTTCAGCCTATCTCTATTCTTCTGGGAGACTCCTTTTCCAACCTTGAGCTTTTTATCTTCTCCAATATGCAAATCGGTATAGTCACCTTTGTTAGCTACAAGCTTCCTTTTATCTTTCCTTGCATCATCAAAATAAAAAAGACTCTCTAGAGTAACTAGGCCCCTAGGGATTTTATTGGATTTCAGTTGGATTACTTGATCTTCGTAGGCTTTGGTGATCTTTGGTTGCAATTGGTTAGAAAATTCTATAGATAGCTGGAGAAATGATGCAATTTGAGCATCACTATCAAACACTTTCCATTCTTGATCATTATTTGAGATAGCAGGCCGCACAATTACTCGCACTACATGTTTATTTTTTAACATCTCGGAAGTTGGCTCAAACTAAGCTTCGACGGTTGTCATTCGGTCAGCTTCAGAGTTCTGCTCTCTCGATATAGCCTGAATGTCGAATGCCTCAAAGCCTTCAATGAGATCCCAGACCTGTTATGCCTTGTATAACCACCCCATATTTTTTCTTGGTCAAAATGAGTCCCCCTTTTTTGTTTTTGTCTTTGGTTGTTTGTCAAACAAAGTTTGGAGTCTTTCTTTTCCAACACTTTGTTTTTCTTTGGTTTGTTCTGTCAGAGCCGGAACCAGAATCGAATCATGTTTTGAAACTTTTTTCAAAGATTGATTCTAATCCTTGTCCCAACGGTCTTTTGTATGACTTTTTAGTTTTTTCTTTATCGAAGCCGGAGCTAGAGTTGAAGTTAAGCCTGAACTGAGTTCAAGTTTCAAATTCGATTCTCTTTCCGCCTCCGCCTCCGCTTTTTGGTCTTTCGTTTAGACTTAGGTTTTTGTGTTGGTTTTTCTCGTTTCATTCTTTATGTTTTATTTTTGTGTTTTGTTTGCTTTCTTCTTTGTTGGTAGAACCAGAATGTAAATGGGAACCGAGTTGGAAAATTGCACAAGTTTCTAAATCATTTTCCACTCCGATTTCGCTCCTGCCATTTTTGATGTTTGACTTTATTGGAGTCGCACAGCAGTAATGTGTCAGTTCCCTCTGCAGTTCCAACTCTGCTCTGCCACATTTATGGCATTAATTATAGGAGCTTTGCATGTATGAAACTGTGATTTTTTACCTTAATTAGGGATTAACTGGTAGTTATCATCATTGTTTAAAATATCAAGAGTGAACCAAAGTTGCAATGGAGCATTTATGTGTGTGAGTCGATCGAAAGGGAGACAATTACATGTGGAATTGCTTCAGGGGACTAACCTATTTAATTGTGTTTGAGATAGGGTTTTATGTTCTTCTCTTTCATTTTATTTTGCATTTTCCATTTTTGTTCGGTCATTGGTTTCATGCGAATTCGTGATTCTCGGTTCTATTGTGAGTTCATGTTATTCATTTTTATTCTTTTTTTTTGGTTTTCTTATTTTTGTTTTGCTTTCCTGGTGTTCTGTTTCTCGTTTGTTTGTTTTTGACACGGTCATTTTCACGTTTTAATCATGACCATATCGTGATGCCCTAGTTTTCTAATGCATAGATTAATTGCAGTTTTTACTCTGGTAAGGTTTGGTAAATTATGGTTTTACTTAGGAAACCTATTTCACATTGAATCTGATTAGTTTGAATGGGGTTAAATTTTTTCCCTAATTAGTTGAAATCAAGGGTTTGTGATTTAGGGTTTTGACGTGTTCTTGTTTTAAAAATGATGCCCTAATTATTACGGCTACCTCTCGATCATATGGAGATGGTCTTGTATAGGTTATTTTCTAGCCCCTTTCATTTTGATATGACCTAGTCATTAAAATCATGATGTTATTTATCATTCAGTTAAAATCTCTTATCACGTCGTAATTATTTTTAAGCGGAAGCGGGATCGGAATCAATTTAGACTTTGAACCATGTTTTGTAGAGTGTAGTGATTCCATATTCATCCTGTCTCTGACTTTGCTTACAATAAGAAGCAAGCTCTCAAAATAATGGTAACTCGGGTAGAACCAGAATCGGAACTGAATATAAAATTGGAAAATCTTCATGGAACCAAATTTTTTTTCATTCTGATTCCAGTTACCGTTCCAACTCCAACTCCGGTCCCGCCTTGTTATTACTGTAATCTCAATAACTATTTTGGCTCTGATCCTGACAATGTTTTAAAAGAGGCTGTTTGGAATTTTTTCTTCCTACTTTCGCCTCTGGTATATATATGAAGGGTAAGGTCTTAAAGCATATTTTGTTATATTTATTCAAGGATTTAATTTAAGGTTTTGTTGCAAGAAGGTAAAGGATGTCAGGAATATCAGGAGAGGCTTCCCAGAGGAATCAGCCTGCAAAAACTTCAAAGGCAGCAACTAAGCCTAAGAATATTAAGCTGGAGCAACTACCTTATACCTTGATTTATAACCATTGGGGTCCTGTTGTCACTGCAAGCAAAGTGGAATCAGATTGGGATGATATAAGTGATACCAATTTAGGCCCATTCAATTTTGAGGAGTTATACTCAAAGAATTTCACTGAGGATGTAATAGAGAGAACTAGAAGAATAGTTGAGTCTCGCTTGGCTCACATCACTGTATTTCCTCTATCTATCCAATGCCTGGAATTGATCATGACAGCAACAGGAGCTTACGATTCGGCCACCAGACAATGTATGGATTCATAGGACAATGTGATTATAGATCTAACTCCTCAGATGTTTCAGATAATGTTTAGTGTCCCTGATCCAAAGAACCTTGCACAGCTGAATGAGGCACGTGCTTTAGGGATATATAGCAAGCACAAGGAGGCCAACAAAACCCACTTGAACAAGAAGTGGTTAAGAGTGGAGAAGAAGTCTCTGATAAAGCTCTCACATCAACCAAAGAGGGAAGAATTTTACAAGGAGGTATCGGACCATATAATGATGTTGTCTAGGGTCTTTGGGAAGAGGGATGCATTTCATTTCAAGGAATGGATGTTTCCTTTCATTCAGAAAATCTTAGATGGTAGGCAACATTTTGATTGGCCTATGATTATCTCGGATACCATTCATGATCAGCTAACCAAAATAGGGGAAACCAAGAGATTTTTCATGACCTCTTTCCATGACAGCTAGAGGAGACATCTTTCCAGGGTTGAACAAAGTGGGAATATTGGGAGAGGTTGATGGATGAAAGAGAGTATGGGATCACTATGATAGCTATCCCTATAGGTTTCTAAAACACAATTTAGAAGAGTTAATGATGCATTCTTATATGTAGTCATTAACCAACTTAATGGAGATCCAAGATATAGATTGAGCCAAGAGGCCATGGCCTTTATCACAGAATGGGGATGTTGGTATATCCAATACCCCAAGTTCACTTATTTTAGGTTGGCAGGATTTGAGGGTCATCCCCACTTGCTTCCAAGATGCTGCAGCAATAGGATGATTTTGATGGAGTTTGTCTACCAAGCTCTGGGGGTCAATGTCCAATTTGGAATAAAGCATAAACCAGGTTGTCACAAGTTCCCCATGTAATTGGGTGAATATAGTTGCCCACACCTTGTGAGAGATAAGGTGGTTTGGATTGAATTGATACACTTGAAATTGGGTTTGTATACTGCCCAAAAGAACTTTGATGCTAAGAAGAAGATGAATGATTTTATGGCTTCGGTCTTTGAAAAACATTTCAACCTACTAGAGGACTTCTAGAGTGATCTTCAGGATGAATATGACCTTAGGAAAAGGAATTATGAGAGGTTTCCTATCTCACTCATGGTAGAATTCGGGGTCAAAGATGATATTCATGATACATTAGTAGATGATGGAGTAGTGTTAGATCCATCCTATGAAGCATTGAACATTGGTACCAAAATTTTGGATCTGATGGATTGGGATGGTGATGAGACCATCAACATTAAGAAAATAGGGAGACCAGTCTTGGATAGGAGTATCCACTAGGTTGTTCTAAGAGCCAAAACTTTTGGGGTCCAGCTCCTAAAAAAGGAAAGGGATATAAGATAATTAAGAGTAAATTTCCTCCCAAGGAGCCTTTGGAATTTTTCCCTCCTGATATTGAAGAGATTGAGTTGTAAGCCTCGACTCAAGATTTACTTGGAATGCAAGAGGAGGATTCCCAAATAGGACCTTTAGCTTCAACACCAGCAATAGGTGAGTCATCTGCTCAAGTCCTTCTTATAGAACAATAAAGTAAAAATATTCTTAAGGGGAATCTTCATGGTATTGCTGAAACATTAAAGGGAAAAGGAGTAGAGCTAGAGATCCATGACGTTGAAATGGACTCCGATGAGACCTTGTCAGAGAAGGATGCACAAGAAAATATACCTCTAGAAGAGGAAACTGAACATGTGCTAACAGAGGAGGATTAATGGGCAGTGTTTGAGGAAGCAAAGAAAGCTTCGGATGCTCAAGAACATGCAAAATAAATGGAGAAGAAAAAGGCAATAGATGCTAAGGAACAAGATGATGCATTACTTCAACAACAATAGATGGAAGCCAAGCGAAGAGCTTATGAAGTGCATAAACAACAAAGGCAAAAGGAGCAGGATCTCAAGACCAAAGAAGAGAATAACAAGCTCGAGATGGTTCAAAATATTCATGAGCTTGAAGAGGAAAAGGCTAAATAAAGGATAGAAAGAGAATCCCTTGTGGCTAAATTGAAACTAGTTGAGGAAGCCTATAAAAAGAAGGAAGAGGCAGAATGTACACAAAAAGAGAAAGATGTTGAAGAGTTGGTCAAGCAGCTACAAAAGCAAAAGGAATCCTTGGACATACTTAAAGTGTTGGAAGTGGAGAGAAACAAGTTGCTTGAGGAGAAAAGGTTAAAAGAGGAAAAATCATATAAGGAATAGGAAGACAAGAGGGTGCACGAGCAGAATGATAAAGAAGAAGCTGAAAAGCTTGCACAAGAAAATGTAGAGCAAGAACAACAAAATGTAGAAGAGGTTTATTCTCAACCTAAGGTTAATATGCTACAACCCTCTACCACTACTGCTTCTTCTTCAACTGTAATGGCCACTACTCCAAGCGCTCCCACTTGGTTAAAACTTGATCTTCAAAAGAGGCCATTAGCACCTTCACATCCTCTTAATTGGGATGATATGATGAAGGAAATTGAAAAAGAAACACCCAAGAAGAAGGCCAAAGTTTTGCATTCCACTAGACTCATTGAAGGAGGAGAATTTTTTGTTGAATGTGCAATACCAATGGTGGACAAGAATGTAGGAGATATGCAGCTAACTGATTACCAGTTGATCTCGATCAATTTGGGAATACCCACAAGAAATCAAAAAATGAACTTGATTGATGTGGTAGCATCATCCACCAAATCAAGGATGTTAAAGGATAAATAGAGAAAGGATGAGCTTAAGGCTCAATTGGATGAATTACACACCTTCTTGAAGAATTTTTTTGCTCCGAGGTCACAACAAATTACCACCATTGAGACACCGGTTTTTCTTAGCAAGAGAGAGGTGGATGATTTGGTGCAGATAAGGAGTAAGGATGAGATGATGGATAGATGGACCGAAAAGCTCAATCAGGAAGTAGGTAAGATTCTAGGAAATAGTTTTGAGATTCACAAGATGAAATTGAAGTTAATAGAAGAGATGAATCAGCATGCTAAGGCATTGGGAGAAAAAGATGAGGAGTATAGATTGTTTACCCAGAGGCTAAAAGAGATCAATAAGTTGTCAAAATCCACTCTCCTAGAGCAGTCAATCCTTGAAGAGGACAATACAAATTTCATGGAAAAGACCTCCAGCATAATCCGGTTTAGATCTGACTTTTTGTACAAGCATAAGAATGAAGTTCAATATTCTAGCAAGGATCTAAATGAACAGCTTGATTAGCTAGAAGCGGTTATTTCTATTATAGTAAATATTGATATACCGGTGAAGGAAGGCCTACCTTTAGATCAATTAAAAGAGAAATGGGATGATAGGCTTAAAGAGGTTATACAAAAGGGAGATGAGGGAGAGGATCTGTTGTTGGATCGATTGATGGATGTTAGAGAAGAGGTAAAGGCTGCTAGAAGGGAGTTGACAAAGTTAAAAGACATAAGAGAGTTTCATGCTACTGAAATGAAGAGGATCAAGTTTGAAGACAGTTGGATTGATGGACCAGATTTGGATATGCTTCAACAAGTCTTCTCTAGTTATGATGAGTACACTTCAGAGAAAACTCCGCATGCATGACTGATAGTTCTATGGGCACATGGCTTTCTTTTCTCTTCTCTCTTCTCTCCAGTTTACTAGATGATCAATGTGGGAACTAGAGATCAATTGATTTGAGTTTCCAAGAAAAATTAGGTTCCTAAAAAGGTGGATCTCAACTTAAGATAGAGAGGACTTCATATTTTTGTACATCTATAAATACCCATGGGGTGTCATATTGTAAGGGTCAATTGATAAGAATAGAATTGGCCACCTGATAGTAGGAGATATAATTTTATAGCTTTATAGAGATACTTTGTTATTTTAGTTTCAGTTGAATACAAATATAGGTTTTTTTTACGCAATATTGTGTTGATTAAGTTTATTGGATGAGGTTAATGAATCATAGTCTATCTATATGCTACTGATTGTGATGAAGCATAAGTATTTTTTATGTTATGAAATTCATTTGAAGGAACTAGATTTAAAGATTATTTCATTAAATTATCTATGGATTGAATTATTGAATGTCTATTGATCTATGATTTTAGCAACGAATGAGAGTTTTTTTTGTTCTTTTGAATCTTTGATGTGTCATTGTGATGGTTAAATTAAGAACCATAGATGCATGAAATAGTATGGATTGTTCTGTAAATTACATCCTGTTATGGTTTTCTTTATCTATTGGAAGAACATCCATTGTTGAAGATATATGTTTGGATATTAGATAATTTTTATTCATGTTTCACTGATGTACGCCTTGATCTATCTTTTTCTTTTATTTAAAACCCCCTTTTCATTAAGAAAAGTTTGATGAATCAGTCATTGCTTGGATTCCTTATTACCAACAAAGGCCCCTTGAATATTACAGTTGCATGGACCAATTGAGTGACACTAGACAGTTGAGAACCAACTACCAGGACCTTGGGAGTTAGGCTACTATATGTTGTCTTTCTTTTTCAGGAGAAATAGAGAAGAAATATTTTTTTTAACATTGTTTGTGTCATTTTCACCATCAACAAGACCCTATGCCGATATGATCACATATGAACATTATTTGCAATAGATATCCCTCGGATTAGGTTGACCACCAATTCTGAATCTCCGAACACCCTTATTTTCTTTGCGCCCATTTGTTTTGATAAGCTCAAACCATGGACAATGCCTTCATATTCGGATTCATTGTTCGAGCATGCTAACTGGAAGCGATAAGACCTCAAGGTCTTATCCTCAGATGAAGATATCAAACATATTCCTGCTCCAGCTCCTACTTTGCATCTTGCTCCATCAAAGTGCAAGGTCCATAACTCCGAGGATGCTTCACCTCCAGACTCTTTAGTAACTCTAGGAATAATCTGACCCTCTTCATGTATGGCATATGTTCCAAGCCCAATTGCATGATAATTTCCAAAAGGGTCTGTGTATATAAATTCATTCAAAAGAGCTTCTTCATTCTCCATCTAGGAGCTACTTGCTTCTTCTTCTTCGAGAAATTCAACATTGAACATCTCTTCCCAAGTGATCGAGGTATGTGTTTCTTCAAATTTGATCATGCCCTCATCAGTGACATGTTTAGAATGCAAATTTTTTGACAATAGTTTCATCTTAGCTCCATGCTTGGTTCTTAAGATTAGGTGTGACCAGTCTAGTGCTAGGTAGCCTCCAACATTTGCAGTGAATTCTTGGGACAAACATATCACAAATAGAGGGGGGATGTCAATGAGTACAGTGTCTTAGTTCATAGTAATGCTGGGACAAGAAAACAATGTCATAGGCAGTCCTTTGATTACCCTGATGGTTTCAACCTTATTCCCATTGAGTTTCATGACTTCTTTGTTAAGAGGCTCATATTTGAGCCCTAGAGCATTAGCTACTTGCTTAGGCATGATGGTGGTGCTAGCAACAAATTCAATCATACAATTATGCAATAACTTGTTACCAATGATAACTGTTAGAAAGAAAGGCTTGGGTTTAGGCTTACTCTTCTTTTCAACCTTGAGCTTTTCTTCTGATTGATTTGCTAGCACTTTATCCAGGTCTGGCTTGGATGTCTTATCTTCTATGGGTTGTTTCGGTATCTTCACATCTTCTTCTCCCGATAATTATTTCTATAATAGAAGCTTTTTCTCTGGAATATCTAGGATATCCCACAAAGAAACATTAGCAGAGGATTTCTTTAGCTGCTCCACCACATTAAATGGTGTTCGTGACTAATGAGTTATAGTAGCCTATTCTTTCTACTTCGCAACTGGTACATCCGATTGTTTGGAAACTATCGGGGTGATCATAGGAGTCTTTGCATTTGGTAGAGGTGAATTCGTAGGACCAGGAACAACTGCCTTAGGATGCTATGAAACTGATAGCATACTTGTCGGCAGATTAGGCATTACATTGGGTGACTCTTTAGTCTGTAAAGGCATGAATTCTACGGTGAGTCTCTGCTTTGAACACGTTTTGTATTCTGATTGCACCCGAGGCACTTGACTTATTGGAATGTCATTCAAGAATGTTGAATCTTCTCCTTCCATCCATGAAAAGAGTACTTGGTCCAGATCTATTTCTATCTCTTTCTCTATAGACATTCCTTGCATTTGAGCAATGAGGACTACATTATCCATTTGCTGGGAGGCATATGTCTGGCCTCCAGAATTAGGTATGTTGCCTTGTCTACATTGCTCTACTATCTCTTGTTGAAAATTCCCTCGCATAAAATTTTGGGGCATGTGTGCATCATTACAAGGGAAGAACCATGAATTAGTATCTTTGGCAAGGTTATTTTGTCCTGCTACTAGCTCCTTGCTTGAACTAGGATAGACGGTCTGCATCGGCATAGTCATAAGAACAACTTGGTTATTCTGTTGGGCTTGGGTATTGTTGCACGATCTATCCTGCCACTCATTTGACTGGAAAGGAGCTTTCCTGACTTGATAGTTTTTGTAAGTCAGCTTCTGGTAGCTATACTGTTGTTGCTTCATACTAGTCAATTCATTTTTCATGGTTCACATCTTCTCCTTCATCTCATTCAATTCAGCCGTCAGGGGTTTAGGCACTGGAGCTACACTTGGTGTTGTTCTCAGGTACACGTACATAGACTGGGGAGGAGTTGCAGGAGCACTTGTTGAAGCTACCTCAGCTTCCACAGTGTTGAATTCCAAGAACAATGGCATGATGGCTCTTGGTGCCAACTTTCCAGTAGCAATAAGATTATTCTTCGTAGTGATGCCAAGACTATAAACATTAGGTAGATTATTTCTAATGAGAGCCTATAGCATCATGGAAATATCAACATTTATAGACTTTAAATAGAACATGAACACTACATCTGGAGGCGGACGATTACCAACAGGAACTCTCTGCTAAGTAGAATAAAACCGAGCATTGAAATTGTCCAGAGCTTCATGATGAGCTTGCTTTATATGAGCCAACTGGTGATATAGCAAAGACTTGTCACCAGCATTTGAAAAATGTTCATAAAAAGGATCTCCAAGATCATCTGAAGTAGCAACTAAATTAGCCAGAAGATTATGATACCAGTCCAACACCTTGCCTCAGAAAGAGGTGGTGAGCAATCTTAGAGCCACATTTTTGTTAGAAACACCATGCACCAGATATACATCAGCCACATCCTACAAGTGTTTCGTCAGAGTTTGATTCGTCCCTAGAAAACTTAGGGACAACCTTTAAAGAAGAAGTCAGAATTGGAGCCCATAATAAAGGAGGCATAGGCGCTACCAAAGGACTACCAAAATCCTAGAATACATAATTTCTAGTGGCCATTGGCACAGGAGATGGAGGAGAAAGAGGAGGCAAAGTATTATCCTGTCAACCTCGCGCCTGAACTAAAACCAACGGTGGTACAAGTAGGCCAGAGATTCTTACAGTTTGAGACCTAGTGATGGGCCTATGGCTCATACACTCCTATATCAGGTGAACTTGCTAGTTCACATCCCACTGGGCATGACAGAAAAAGAACTGTTGATGCAAAATTTTGTAGGGGCAACAGTCTTATGGGAAACTTAGCTACTGTGGAATTGTGCACTTAGCTAAGTGACCTCCGGATTTTATCAAAGCTGGCTCTTCTTTTTTATGGGGGGGAGGTAAAGGTTTAAAAGGATAACATGTAATAATCAAACCTAAACTTAAGGCGATGCTCCAAATCATATGAGAAATAACTGAGCACAATGTTGAAGCAAAGGCTCGAATAGTAACTATTGTTTATCAAATAGATGCTTCAGAAACACTTCAAACATAAGAACATCAATTCATTGCATAGAATAACCAATACAACATAGGCCAATGCAGAAGAGTAACAACATGATTTGCATTTTATTAAGTTGTATGAGATTACAAAAGCTGAAAATAGACATTCATATACTTCAGGAAATGAAAGCACGGTCTTAATATCCTATCAAATGCATGAAAATTAGAGAAGTCGAATTGATTGGCATAGTCTGAAAACTCAAGTTTAATATAAAATATTACAAAAGGCTAATTCTCAGTGCTCGGGAAATTTTAATCTATCTAACAAAAACCACTACAAAGAGAAAGAGGTTGCTTAAATAAGTTAGCCTAGCACCTAAAAACCCCTACGAGAAAGATGCTTCTGAAAAACATCAACGCTCCAGATTCCCTTGAGCTGGCACCAAACCAAAAGATCATCTAGCAACATGCCAGAAAGCATTTCCTTTGAGAAAATAGGGTCATGCAGCAACAACAAAGAACACATGAAATCAGAGAAGAACACGCAGCAATAGAGGAGAACCAACACACAGGTAGAAAATCCCAAATAACGGGCGCATAGGAAAATGCCATGCGTCGAACACACGAAGCCTAGAAAAAAGGAGGGACATCCCTACAAAAATCTCTGAAGGGAAGCCACGTGGAGGACGCCGAGAAAAAGCAACCGTAGAGTGGGTCCAACTCAAAAAGTAACGAGAGAAGGCCACGCATTGAACGCACGGAACTTGGCAAAGGAAAAGTGATACGACACATCAAGAAGCTCTGATAGGAGGCCACATGGAGGATGCTAAGAAGCTATTAGTGATAATGAAGAAGGCGAAGATGCGAAAAGAAAAGATAACCGCGAAGGCACATTGATTCGTGAATAAATGTTCACAAGACCCAAAGGGAAAAATTGACTAACACTTCCAATTACCTATTACTCAACTAATCATATTCTTCTAAGATCTATAATTATCATTGTTGTGAGTTAGAATGGTCTAATTCCCTCTCACAATATCTCTTATCTCTATTTATCAATTAGGAATATGCTTATTTTTTAATTCCACTTAGGCTAGAATATGGAAGGCTAGCCCATTTAAGATGAGTTAAAATTTATGGAAAGAAAAAAATTGAGAATCTTTAATGATAGGGGCATCCCATTTTGATGAGTTATTTTGTAGTGAATGAAATGAAATATATTGTCTCTAAGAGGGCCTTCTAGCACATGTAATAGGTCTAAACAGATATTGTTAAAAGAGGAAACAATTAGATTAGTGAAATTTTTCTATTAAAAGGACAAAAATCTTGAGATATTGTTATTTCTACTGGTGATTGTCTCTTCGAGAAAGTTAAGAGAACTCTAACCATACAAAATTAATATTAATAATTATATATTAAAAAATCAATTACAAAAATGAAATATAAAAAACTCTTAGAAATGCAATGCAATGAGGGGTTTCAATTTTGACTAGGGGATGGTAAATTTTGGAGAAGGAAGAGTTGAATGCACAAGACAACTAAGAGGGGGGTGAATTAGTTGTACCTTAAAAATTCAAAACCCTCACAAATATTCGAATCCACATCAATTCAATTAACCCTTAATCTGTTAGAATGATTTATCATGAAAAAAAATAATAGAAATAAAACCAAATCAACACCATACACAAAGAAACACTAGATTTACATGGAAAACCAAAGAAGGGAAGAAACCTAGTGAAGATTAGCTCACAATATAAATTAATATAAACACCAAATACAATAGGGCTCACTGCCTTGAAGAAAAAAAGGCTCACTACTAGAATAGAAAAGAAGATAGAGAAGACTGTTACAGTGAGAAATCCATCTCAATGCAACAGAAAAAATCACCACAACATCACCAACACCTTCGTAGTCTTATTGTATAATTATAGACACCTTTTTCTCATTCCATCTAGTAATTTAACACATGAAATCTCACACTACACAACACAAATTCACACCTTACAACTCTGAAATTCACACCATTCACATTATACTCATCTATTTTAACTTCCCTCAACAACTCAACACTTATTTATACCATCTTCAACCTTGAAAATATTCTCCAAGGTCAAAAATACACCTCAATCATTCAAATCCAAATAATGTTGACACCAAAAAATTCCCGCGGTGGAAAGGAATGAAGGCGGGACATAACACACCTTAGCTAGGACCTAAGTCTACTCATACACACTTTTCCATGATTCCACAAACACTGAAGGTTATTCAAACACTATTAACACTTAACTACATGCATCCTCAAATCCAAAATATGACTCATGGACACCACATAACACTTGAACAAAATCTAGAATATTCCATAAACACCCTGAAATTTGATAAATTCCTTTGCAACAACTTTCACTTGAAAAATGTACACACCCAATAAACTCAAACAACTCTACCATACACTACAACTCAAGAAATTGACTTCTCAAGCACAAAACCTTAAAAAATATACACTAAAGAAAGACACAAACATTATAAGAACACTTACAGTCTTGCAAGACCTAAAGCCATCCTCTGAAGAAATGTGAAGCAAAAACAATTTTCCCAAACACCTCTGCAATACACAATTCACATGTCGGTAAAAAAAACTTCCTCTGCACAATTATCTAACACACCAAATTTTTAATGTAACACCTATGAACACCTGTGATCAACATATTTGAACTACACAAGAAAATCCTCAATACATAAGAAATGTGGAGTCAAACTAGAACACTACTATGCAACAAAAAACACCAGTGCAACACACTGTTTCCTCTTTTTATTCAAATTTTCTCAAAATCAATTGGAAACCAATCACCACAGATACATCCTAAACATATTCATCACTTATTCATCACCACTAAGACAACTAAATCATATAAACCCAACCATACATCCATAGATAGAAGCTTTCCAAAGAAATACTAGAGGTTGACACTAGTGGCTTACTAATGACAACATAATAAAACTAATCAAAGAATCATCAAAGACAACACCAACTACACATCCTTGCAACATACTCCTTCTCATATAGTTGAAACCAATGACAACACCAACTAAATATACTTGTGACAATCTCCCCCTTTGTCATTTATGAAAAAAAATGATGTGAAATACATAGAAAACAAACACAACAACCTTGATCATTAGTTCTCTTTCTCTATACATTATTTTCTTATTTTCTCCCCCTTACACAACTAACTCGTTACTTTTTCTCCCCCTTTGATAACTAACACTTTTCTCTTTCATATTTTTCTCTCCCCCTTTGTAGCTTGTCTTTTTCACATGACTCTCTCCCCCTTTGACATAAATGGAAAAGGGAAAAATATTTGAATCACTCATTCTACCCCTTTGACAATAATCACATTGTTCACCACTACTCTACAACTTCTTTTCCTTTACTACTCTGCATACAATCCCTTAGGAGCACACACCAAACTACATCAATCAAAAACCACCACACAATGCCAACACTCACTCAACTAATAATGCCACTACCTACTCCCCTTGAGAGGTAGCCACCAACATCAATTGAGACCAAAGAATGAATCTTGATATCCACTAGAATGATGCATCATCTTATACATCTAGTTCAAATGAGGGGAAATAACCCCCAAATTATCCCGAAGATACTCAAAAGTATCCTTTGGAAGATCCTTAGTAAATATATCAACAACTTGATCCTTTGTAGGCACATATTGATGAAGGGTACTCCCCTTACAATATAAAACTCATAAAAACAACAGACAATGGCAATAACAAAATGCAATAAGGAAAGAAAATATTTTCTTTTATCACTAAAATGAAAATAAAATTACAATATTATATTTGCCATCACATGAGCTTTATGATTACATAGATCTACAAATTTTCAAATCAGCACCACCATCTACACTTCTCTCCCCCTCTTATACCCCCCTTTCACATCCTTTATTTGGCATGTGTAACTACTGTAGAATCTTCTGGAAAGTGTAACTTCCTCAAGAAGACATTTTGAAATTTTATTATTTTGGTAGAACAACTTCACAGGATCATAACTTTTGATCCAACCGTTAGATTTTCTATTATAATACCTTTTCAAAAAGCCCTCGATAAATATTTCGCTTGAGAGTGAGGCTGAAAGGCTGAACACTTTCATTTGCCACCATTTTTCAGGCCCATACGGAGCCTCTAAGTGCCTCAAAATTGACTCTTAAGATTTTTACTAGGATTTTTGAAAATTGAAATTTTAATATCTCTCAAATGAAGAATTGTATTGAAGTGATTTCTTCGCCATTGGCTTCAATTTACTATTCTAGAGGTCTATGTAAGATTTTGTGTCCAACAGTGCATAAATGAAAACTTACTAAAATAGTAACCCTACCAAATTTGGTCCTTCTTGAAAAGAAACAACATTTTTTTGGGTGATGCAAGATTTCTCTTACACCCTAGATGCTCCTGCAGCAGACACTCGGGGTAATTTGAAAAGTGACCCTGTCACTTCTCAGGAGTTAGAGGGAAACCAAGATGGTAACCTCAGACTCAGATAACCATGGTGAATCTTCAATAAGCCTTCCTCTCCATTTCACTAAATACTCTGCATATTGCATGATTCTTGTGCTTCTTCCCACATGGCTATCCAAAATTTCTTCTATCTCCTCCTTTTGTAAAGTAGGCGCTAGAATATTCAACTGTGCCTCTATTATTTCTTCATCAATTTTTCCCTCATGATATTTTGTTAAATCTAATATGTTAAACATAGGTGAAATATGAATTCCATTAGGAAAATCTATCTCATATGCATTTCTTGAATCATTCTTCTTCAAGATCTTACATGGTCCAAACTTCTTCATCTTCAACTTGTTGTATGTACCAATTGGAAACCTTTCCTTTCATAAATGAACCATGAATTCATCTCCTACCTGGAACTCCTTATATTTTTTACCTTCCTTAGCATTATACTGAGAGTTCATCTTATTGATATGTTTCTTCACCTCTTCATGCAAGTTCTCTAGGTGCTCAACAAAATCTTTAGCCTTAGCACCACTCTTCTCCCCCTTATCCATCTTTCTCAATTTAGCGGTAATTCTTGGACTACTCCCATTAACAATCTAGAATGGTGATTTATCAATGCTCCTATTGATAGAATTTTTATAAGAAAATTCCACTTGTGGTAAAATCAAATCCCATCCCTTTGATTTATCTCCCACTAAGCATCTTAGCATGTTACCCAAAATCCTATTGACCACCTCTATTTGTCCATCAGTTTGTGGATGGTGTGTAGAATTGAACTTCAAATTTGTCTTCAATTTCTTCCATAATATTCTCCAAGAATAACCAACAAATTTGGTATCTCTGTCTGAAACTATACTCTTTGGTACACCATGCAGTCTCACCACCTCTCTGAAAAACAAATCTACAATATATGAACAACATCACTAGTCTTATGACATGGAATGAAATGTTCCATCTTGGAAAATCTATCCACCACCATAAATATTGAATCATGACCTCTTTCATCATTTGACATAATTTGCAACTTTGTAGAAATTTCTTCACATCCTATTGTAATTGTGACCAATAATAATTCTCACTAACAAGAGCAATGGTCTTATCTCGACTAAAATTCCTAGCCAATCCTACACTATGCTTCTCCTTGATTAGATTCTCTCTCATAGAACTCCTTGGAATGCACAATTGGCTTCCTCTAAACAACATCCCATCTTGGATTAATAAATCCAACCATCTTATCCTATCTAATGTAAAAGGTTCCAAACAAGCCTTCCAAGCTTTTGCAAAGTCTGGATCTTCAAGATACAAACTCTTGAGCTCATTGAACCCAACAACCTCTATATTCATCTCTATCAACAAAATTTTCCTTCTAATTAAGGCATCTACAACTCTATTTGACCTTCCACTCTTGTGCTTCAAAACAAAATTATAACTCTACAAAAACTCAACCAATTTTAAGTGCCTTTGATTTAACTTTCCTTGACTATTGAGATATTGCAAAGCTTGGTGATCAGTATATAAAAAAATTCTTTTTCCAACAAATAGTGTCTCCATTTCTTCAAAGCCTAAACTAAAACATAAAACTCCTGATCATAGACAAAATATTTCTTCTTAGCATCATTAAACTTCTCACTAAAATAGGCAACAGGCTTACCTTCTTGACTCAAAATAGCTCCTATGGTAGTGCCACTAGCATCACAATCTACTTGAAAGACCTTATTGAAATATGGAAGTGCCAAAATAGTTTTCTCTATAAATTTCTTCTTCAACATATCAAAAAATTTGGCTGCTCCTGTAGTCCACTTAAACTCTTTTCTATCCCCTCTCATTGCTTCAGTTAGGGGTGCACAAATACTACTAAAATTCTTAATAAACTTTCTATAAAAACTTGATAGACCATTAAATGATCTTACCTATATAACACTCCTTGGGATAGGCCATTCAATGATAGCTCTCACCTTATCTAGATCCATTTTAAGACCCTTTTTTTAGACAACAAATCCTAGATGCACCAACTCTCTCTTCACAGAACTATATTTCTTCAAATTAATCAACAACTTCTCCTCCCTTAGCTTCTCAAAAACCTTTCTAATATGCATCAAATTCTCCTCAATTGTGTTTCTAAAAATTAAAATTCCATCCAAATAAACAATAAAAAATTTACCCATAAACTCTTTCATTATCTCATTCATGAGCTGCATGAAGGTGCTCGGTGCATAGGTTGGCCCAAAGGGCATGAATAATCACTCGTACAAGCCCTCTTTGGTCTTGAATGTTGTCTTCCATTCATCTCCTTCTCTAATCCAAATCGGGTGATAAACACTCTTTAGATCTATCTTTTTTAAGTACTCATCTCCATCCAAACAATCCATGATGTCATCCATCCTAGGCAAGGGAAATCTATACTTGATGGTGATCTTATTGATGGCTATGGAATCTGTACACATCCACCATTCCCCATCCTTCTTTGGTGATAGTACTATAGGTACTATACATGGACTCAAACTCTCTCTGATCAATCCCTTCCACAACAACTCTTTCACTTGTTTTTTCAACTCTTCAAACAATGCTAGTCATACGATGAGCTACCTTATTCAAAAAATTCGCTCCGGGAATCAAGTCAATCTGATGACTAGTCTTTCTTATTGGAGGAAAACCTATATGTACATTATTATAAATAATAGCCTAAAACTCATTCAAAAAATATGAAACCTCTATGGGTACCTCATTAGTATCTTTTTTATCAACTCTAGGGATCAATACAAAACACATATGATCATGTGATGCAGGAGCATAAGACCACATTAATCACTTATGATTAGACCTTAGGGACTATCAAAAATTACTAAAAGGAAATTGTGTTTCTTAATTAATTTATTATTTAATTATGATAAGTTTGTAGGATTTTCTAGACTCATATACATGTGAGGGAGTTTGTTGTTCATAACCTCCTCAATGCCATGTAATGTGAAAAATTAGTACTTTCTTTTAGCATATGGTTAGGGAGTTAGCACGAGAATAGGAGTGGTTTGGGTTTTCTATGATTTGAGAAGATTTCAATAAGATATGAGAGTTCCCTATATAAGGGGATATAAGCTTTGTAATAGGAGCAAGGATGAGGAATCAGAATGGGATAATATACGTATGATTTTATGGATCCATTTCTCCACTATTTTGATGGTTTGAAATAATATGTAGTTTTGATTTTCGTTGTGCGCTCTTCATCATTTGGTAAAAAAGACTTAACTAGAGATTTATTCGGGCCTTTAGTGAATTATATTATTGTAATTTTCTGCTTTCATTCTTATCTGCCAACCAATCATGTTGGAGGAAAGAGAGAATCACTAAGGGATCTGCCTAAAGATTTCAAGAAGGGAGACCGCTTCCAAGGAGATCTTTGTTCGTAGAAACCATAAGCCATAAGCCACTGCCAAAATAAGGCGCTAAAGTAGAAAAACACAAAGCTAGTATGGTGTTGCTTCCCTGTATTGAAGCTAAAGGAGAGTTTTGTGTAAACAAATAATATTTTCTAAGTTAATATTGAGATTTAGCTTATGCATGGTTGGAGGTTAAAAATAAAAGTTTGCGGCCACTCAAAGGTCGATGTAAAGTTGCAGATGAGAATGTCTAAGCCACAAATCGCTTAAGCTTTCAAGGAGACTGTTGTTCTTGAATGTAAATGATGATCATAGAAAATGAGGCCGGTGTGAAGCGTGAAGGAATTCATGTAGGAAAATAGAGGAGAAAGGAGGAGTAAATTTGACTGAGTAAAGGAAGTTTGAGGATCCGTAGATTCGAAAGAATCACCAAAGAAAAAAAAAATGTTAAGAAGCAACACCATAGTTTCCAGATCACAATTTTAAAGGAACCAATCAAGAGGAAACTACAGCCGAGAAAGCCTCTACCCAAGATAGGTAGTAGATAGATGCCAAGATTGTTGTTTGATGAGGTTCAAAGAAATCTATGAGTTGACTGTCTAGTTTTTGGTTGTTGTTGTTTCAAAGAGGGCACAACAAGTAGAATCACTAATGTTTGAAGGAAAGCCCAAATTCATTGACTTTCCAGAGATAAAGGATCTGCAATTGATTAGAAAGAAGACAAAATCTAATAAATGAATAAAAAGGCTACAGATCTAAGACAATCGAAGAGGTTCACTATTAAAGAAAAAGGGAAAATTGATGGATTTTTAAAGCTGAGATGTCAAGTTAAAAGGTAAAAGATATTCAAATATCTGAAGTGTCTCTATTTGATTAAAATTCATAGAGAGTTAAGTTTTATCTTGAGAGATCGTGAGATTTTGAGTGATCATAAAAGCTACTAGAAAAAGGGAAATTGCAATCTATAAGATAATTATTGTTTTGAAGTTTTATAATTGTTGTCAAAAATGAGATAGAAGATTCTAGAATTTATATTGTCAATGTTTGGTGAAGCCATTAGGAAGTTAGAAAAAAAAGATCATAGATATGTTAAAGTCTGTAGCAAAAAATGAAGAATGAAGGAATCTGCAATAAATAAGAGCTCTTGAAGAAAGAATACCAAGCATCGCTTAAAGAAGAATAAAAAAAAATGTGAAGTCATTGATAAGAAGGAATCCAGAGACATAAGGTAAGATTGTTGATTGTTTGAAGGAGTTTCCAATAAAGCTAGATCAAAGCCACAACCATGCAAGAATAAATCACATGTTAAAAGATTTATATTGATTGCAGCTTGAAGTTTAATATTGTAAAGACATGATATAGAAAATAGTTGGTTGTGCAACAATTGAAGATTAATGTAGATGTTGGATGTTGTATGAAAGAACAACTGCCTATTCACAAATTCAACCATTAGTTGTGATATTATTCTATGTTTTCTATATAAACCATGAATGTTGGTTGGTTTAAGGTCAAAAATTGTATGTCAAACATATTAGAGCCAACCTCTTCCAATGATGGTTAAAGTTGTGTACTTGAGTATAGAACTTGAAATTTCTTAAGGAAGAAAGTCTACTGATATTTAAGAAGTAACTTGGTTTTTATTATTTGTAGTTAACCATTGAACAAAGGATTTTTTGAATGCGGGTAACAACAAAAAGAGAAAAAAAATTGTGGTAACCCATATAGTAGAGGTTGCATAACTAAGAGAAGAGCAACTTCTAGTTGAGGGTGGGGTTGAAGGTGTTGATAAAACACCACAGTTGCATATGTGGGTAGAGTTTTATGAGGAAAGAGTAGGTGAAACTCTTGAAAGTGAGTAGAGTGCAGAAGCCAAAGAGGAATAGATGAAGCTGAGAGGTTCTAGATAGAAGAGAACCAATGTTACCCAAAGACCAAGCTCAGAGGAGACAAGCTTGGTGAGGTACTTGTGGAAAGGTGAAATAGACTTGCTGCTACAAAGGCTTAGCATAGCTCACAAGTGCAAAAGGAAAGTTCACAGAGAAAGAGTAAAGATGACTAATAATAGTCATAACAATAGTTTGAGTAAAATCCACAATATAATGGAGGAGAATGCTAAAGAAAATGGCATAGAAATGAGAAGAAAGAGTCAAGATGAATTTGACAAAGAAATTGTTAAGTTGAAAGAAGAAATAAGTATAATGATGATGATGCTACAAGAAAGTGAGAAAGATTAGAGGTATGGATGGAGAATGAAGAAGCAAGTTACATGGCCTGTCAAGGAATTGTTTGCAAGAAAAATGAGGAAGAAGATGAAGCACATGATGAATGTTCGGTTGAAGGAAGAAGAGCTTAGAGAAACTAAGCTTGAGGAAGAAGAAGTTCACTTTGTGAACCAGAGCGGGGATCATTCCTTGGAGAGAAGATGATTATGCTAATGAGAAAATTCATGAAAGTCTCATGGGTTGTTTGGAGAGTGAAGATGAACATGAAGATTTGATGACTAAGCCACCAAATGAGGCTACACAGCCTTATAATTTTAAATCTAATAATTTGTGTATGTTTGTAGGTCATAGGAATGATGAAAATGAGCAACCATCTACAACTATTATAAAGACAGAAAAAAGAAGAATCAAAATTCTATTATAAGTGAGGAAGATGAAGGATTATTTTTACAAAGCATTGAAGAGGGATATCACCAAAATCTTGTGATGAAGGAAGATGAGGCATCACAGTCTCATAAAGGTATAATAGAAACCCATACTCAGTTTTATAATACAATTACTAAGGGACAATTACAGGAACCTGTTGGTGTAGAGAATAGGATAAAGTTGGCTCATGAAGATAGCCAAAAGAAGAACAAAGATAAACATTTATATGTAATGCTCAAGAAGTATGATGAAGAGATAATGTTGTTAGAAAAGTTACCAAGAGAATCTTAGCCAAGAAAGGAGATCATAGCTAGAGATGAAGCATGTTCACAAGTGCCTAGCAATGAAGGAATTTTTAAAGCATCTAAAGAGATAGAGGTAAATTTCAATATTCAAATTTATTTTGAGGTTACAAGAAGTGCTGATGAACATGAAAATGTGATTAAATGAATAGAATATGAAATATTGCCTAAAGATGAAATTAAGACTCAAGTACAACATTCAAAGCAAATGTTTAAATTTTTTGAAGAAAGAACAAGATACTTAAAGGATAAAATATAAAAAGTGGTTGATGAGATGAGAATGTTGATGATGAAAGTTCCTAAGAAGAGGCACACTGAAGTAAGTGGGTCAGTCAACAATAGAGTGAAAGTGACTATATCAGTTTACATTAGCAGAGCTAATGGAATATTGCAGAGAAAATCTTGGGATCCAAGAGGATAAAGTCATGAAAGACTTATGACTAGGAGGTCATAAAATATTCTACCCTGAGTTTGATGTAGGAGCATAAGACCACATTAATAACTTATGATTAGACCTTAGGAACTATAAAAATTTACAAAAGGGAAATTGATTTTCTTAATTAATTTATTATTTAATTATGATAAGTTTGTAGGAGTTTCTAGACTCATATACATGTGAGGGAGTTTCTTTTTCATAACCTCCTCAATGCCATGTAATGTGATAAATTAGTACTTTATTTTAGCATATGGTTATGGAGTTAGCACAAGAATAGGAGTGGTTTGGGTTTTCTATGATTTGAGAAGATTTCAATATGATATGAGACTTCCCTATATAAGGGGATATAAGCTTTTTAATAGGAGCAAGGATGAGGAATCTGAATGGGATAATATATGTATGATTTTATGGATCCATTTCTCCACTATTTTTATGGTTTGAAATAATATGTAGTTTTGACTTCCATTGTGTGCTCTTCATCATCATGCCTAATACCTTCTAGGAACTTTCTCCCATCAACCAAAAAAATTCTTGCATTACTACATACCTTTTCATCTGCCTCTTTCAAGGGCTTCAACTTATGACGAACTCCATCCTTTGTCAAAGAATAGGTGTTGGCATCTCTATCATGTACTGCTTACATATCAAATTGTCATGGTCTGCGTAGAAACATATGAAAAATATCCATAGGCATAATATCACACAATACCTCATCATGATAATTTCCAATCTTGAACTTTACTAGACATTGTTCATTTACCAAAGCTTTATGGTCCTTCTGCAACCAAGCAATCCGGTATGGATTTAGATTCCTTCTTCTCTCCAATTGAAACTTACTAAACATCTCTTTTGAAACAAGGTTATCGGTACTACCTCCATCAATAATAACATTGAAAACTTTACCTTCACACTTACATCTAGTGTAAAACAAATTCTTCCTTTGAGTTGGATCTTTCTCTTCATTTAGCAAAGCTCTTCAAGTAACAAGAAACTATCCTCTTTTTACATCCTTAGAATGTTAAGACTCTGCATCTTCATCTACATGTGCAACTCGTGCATTACCCTTGAGTCTTCTATTTGGCCTTCCTTGATGTTGAGGACACTCATATTCACTATGCCATTCTTCTCCACATTGGAAACAGGTTCCAAAAGATCCTCCTCTCCTTGGTCCTCATCTAGATCTTCCTCTTCCTCTTCCTCTTTGGTCTCCATTATTCTAATCACAAGGATGATAGGTGTTATCTCCTTTATGGTTCTAGCTACTACCGGATCCTTCGCCCTTATTTTGATCTTTATTTTGACCTCCATATTATCATCCACTAGTCCTTCCACATCACCCTCCATCTCTTTGCTTACTTTCAAGCCTTCTATTCAACTTCTCTTCTACCTTCAAATCAAAATTATATGCATCTTCAATGGTAGACATTCTTTCTAGACTCAGATCTTCTTGAACGCTCAACTTCAACCCATTTATGTAATAAACAACTTTCTCCTTGTTGATCTCAGAATGACCTATTCTGATCAGGACTCAGAGAATTATTCTATATACTCCTTAATATACTTTAGTGCTTGTTTCAACCCTTGCATCTTCTTCAACAAATCCAACTAATAGTCCCCAAGAATGAACTGTCTTTTCAATTTTTCCACCATCTGATCCCATATTGTTATTTTCTCTTTTTCTCTTCCATTACTTTCCAATTGGACTTTTTTCCACCATATGCTAGCATGGCCTTTCAATTTGGCCTTTGCATATTTGACCCTATATGGGTCTTATATTTACTCATACTAAAAATCTCTTCCATGTCATTGATCCAATCAATCAACTCCTCTGGATCTAGGTTTCTAAAAATATTATAAACTTCTATCTTCAACCTCTTTCTAATCTTAGAAATGGCCCTAATCAGTCTGACCTCTCCAGGATCCATTACATCTTGTGCTTCCTCTTCAAATGGCTCCTCATTTATAGCCTCATCGTCACTTTCATCTCTTTGTCCTACATCAACTCCCCTATGAAGCTCCTCTTACAATTCTTGAACTTATCTTTGGAGGGCTCTAAAACCCTCTTTTGTTACCCAATATTTCTTCCACCATGGTTTGTTTGTGGAGGCATCTTTTTTTACAAACCCACAACCACAAGTCCTGGTGCAAACTACCTCACATTCATCAATCTATTTACACACTCAAGAAAAACCACTCTGATACCACTTGATGAAGGGTACTCCTCTAACAATTTAAAACTCACAAAAACAATAGACAATGGAAAAAAAAAATGCAAGAAGGAAAGAAAGTATTTTCTTTTATCATTGAAATTAAAATATTATGTTTTCCATCACATGGGCTTTCTAATTACATAAATATGCAAATCAGAGCCACCATCTATGTTGCTCTCCCCCTCCTGTACCCCCCTTTCACATCCTTTATTTGGAATGTGTAACTGCCCTAGAATCTTTTGGAAAGTGTAACTTCCTCAAGAAGATATTTTAAAATTTTATTAATTTTGGTAGTACAACTTCACAAGGTCATAACATTTTATCCGAACGCTAACCACTTTCATTTTCTACTAGTTTTTAGGCCCATCCAAAGCCTCTAAGTGCCTCAAAATTGACTCTGAAGATTTTTACTAGGATTTTTGAAAATTGAAATTTTAATCTCTCAAATGAAAAATGGCATTGAAGTGATTTCTTTTCCATTGGCTTCAATTTACCATTCTGGAGGCCTGTGTAAGATTTCGTGTCTAGCCGTGCAAAATGAAAACTTACTAAAACAGTAACCCTACCAAATTTAGCCCTTATTGAAAATAAACAACATTTTCTTAGGGTGATGCAAGATTTCTCTTAGACCCTGGATGCTCCTACATCACATATTCAAGCGTCACTTCATTCTATACAACCTTCTCTCTCAAAATTGATACCTGATTGAGATATGCTTTGTCCTTGAATGCATTACCAAATTCTTTGAAATATTGATAGAACTTATATTATCATAGAAGATAGAAATTGGTTCATCATATACCACTCTGATATCCTTTAATTTTTTCCTCATCCATAATACTTGTGTGCAAAAAGATGTTGCTACAATGTACTCTATCTCTAAAGTAGATAAAAACATTGAATATTGTTTCTTGCTTAGCCATGACACCAATTTGCATCTAAGAAAGAATGCAGCACCACTTGTAATTTTCTTGTCATCTACACAACCAACTCAATTTGCATATGTGTAAGCACTCAAACTAAAGTTAGTATTCTTTGGATACCACAAGCCATGATCTAGAGTGCCCTTCAAGTATTTTGAATATCCTCTTTATTGCTACAACATGTGACTCTTTAGGATCTTCTTAAAATATAGTGACAAGATAGACTCCATGCATGATATACAATATAATAGAATTTAGATATAGCGGTCCTCCAATCATTGATCTATACTTGCTCTGATCAGCCTTAAGAGATTCATCATTGTTGCTCATCTTGCAACTAGTAACCATAGGGGTACATACTGGTTTAGAATCGTCATTCCAAACTTCTTCAACATTTCCTTGACATACTTTGATTGTGAATAAAAATATATTTATCTATCTTATTTACCTTTATCCAAAATAATAAATTCATATCCACAAACATAGACATTTCAAACTCTTTCTACATCTCTTCTACAAAATTCTTACAGATAACTTCATTTCCTCCAAAAAGTATGTCATCAATATATACAACCACAATCAAGATTTGATATTTTTAGAATTTGAAGTAAAGATTGCTATTTGTGGTACCTTTATTGAATCCTTATTGTAACAAGTACTTGTCTAACCTTGCATACCAAGATTTGGGAGCTTGCTTCAATCCATATAATGCATTCTTCAATCTATAGACCATATCTGATTTATTTGATAATTCAAATCCTTCTGGTTGTTCTATTATACCTCTTCTTCTAATTCTCCATTCAAGAAAGAAGACTTCACATCCATTTGATAAAATTTAAAATCCTTATGTGTTGCAAAAGCCAAAAAAATCCTGATAGCTTCGATTCTTGTCACGAAAGAAAAAATTTCCTCAAATTCCATTCCTTCTACTTGTGAGTATCCTTTACACACAATTCTTTCCTTGTTTCTTATCACTTCACTCTCATTTAGTTTATTCCCGAATACCCACTTAGTTCCAATTACATTCTTGTTTGTTGGTCTTGGGACAAGTTCCCATGTCTAATTCTTCTCAATCTACATTAGTTCTTCTTCCATAGCCTTGATCCAATACTCATCCTTGCATGCTTCAATTACTATTTTTGGTTCAACTTTAGAAAGTAAACACAAATTTACATGTTCTTCAATAGCTTTACTTCTTTCCAATACACCCTTTCTCTTATCACCAATGATTTGTTCATCAAAATGATTCTTTTGCACATACTTAGGAGTTTTAGGAACCTCTTTCAAAGTTTCTTCCTCTTCAAACTAAGCTTCTTTTTCTTTATATTTTTCTTCTTATCTACAAGAAGATTCATCTGATTCATATCCATCTATTACCACTGAATTATTTTGTAGATCTTCGTCAATATTAACACTTGTACTCTCAACAATCTTTCTTAGCCTCTTTTTGTAGTACCAATAAGCTTTGCTTATAGTAGAATATCCAAGGAAGATACCTTCATTAGATCTTGCATCAAAATTTCCCAAGTTTCCTTCATCTCTTCTAATATAGCATTTGTTAGAAGCCAAGATCAAACATGCCCAGAGAAGCCTTCCACAGAAGAGAAAAAAAATAAAAATCAAGAGCTTTGGATGAAGATGTGCAAATTGATATTATTCAGAACTAAGAAATTACATGAGATGATTTGCTTTATTAAAATAATGTATTCAACCCTAATGTTGACCTAAAAATAGCTCAACTAAATAAAGCTTACTTATTAATTAAGTAAACTAATTATTACCTAAGGAAAACCTAAGTAACTTAATAAAGTGTAATTAAATAATTAATTACACCAACACCCTCCCTTAAGTGCAACTTAAGGAGACTAAAAAAGAATGCACCTAAAACTAAGATGAATGCAAAAAAGCATGAATGGGTCCTGGTAACAAGGCCTCATCAGGTACCCATGTACAAATGCAATGAAAGAGTAAGAGAAAGAGGAGAAAACCCAGTGGGAAAAAAACCCCCTCAATGAGATGACCTACTCCAAAGAAGCACTGGAAGAACACTATGGAGTAAAAATGGAACCTGAATCTGGCAAGCAAGGAAAGATACATATGTTTACTACTGAGACCAGATGAGAGTCATTGATTGACTCAAGGAATCATGAAAAAAGAAACAGCAGACCCGATGCCATGGAACACTCGAAAACTCCAAACTAGAACAACCTTGGAATCTGTGAAGCAGCAGTTTGATTATTGAATGATGTGATACTAAAATGAAGTGCAAAGATGCAAGTTGTACCCTCCCAACTACCAAAATATCCAAGTAATCTCCAAAACACCCATTGGGCCAAATCTGGAATAACGATCAACTTGGGATAGATACAGGAAAACATGCATAGATAGCAATGTAGACCTCCTCAATACCTTTCCAACACCGCAAAGATAGAGAAAATCGAAGAGCGTGACAAAAACTTATGAGCTCTGAAGTGTAAAATGAACATCTAAATTCAAATAGTAATAAATTCAGCTAAACAAAAACATAATAAAAAAATAAATTAAACCATAGGATAGTGCTCGGAATCATCTTTCCATCGATATCTCATTTTCTTGACTTCGATACAGTATGCCCAAGTTATGCCAAAAAGAAAAAAACTGCTCCTTGAAGGCAAATTAGGGCTAGGAGGGGGCAAAGAAGGTCATACGACTGCTGATGTCATGCTGATGTCAGCACTTCATGAGCATAAATTTGATGGCCATCTGGTCGTCACGGCAAAAATCTCCATCCTTGCAAAAAAATTGACGGCCATCATACAGAATATGTTGTCCTACAGAGAATATTCCTCGGTCGCCAAGAAAAAACTAGATCGCCTGAAAACAATTTTGATCACTGGATTTTAAGGGAATATTCCCTATCTAATTTGACCACCGGTTTTTGTAAAGGGTCCATTGATTTTATGTGGACCAAAGGTCGGCACCGGATTTTGAAAGCAGTCATCGAAGGATGGTGTGTGGGTTGTCGGGGAGTTGATCACTGCCGATAGAGGAGGGAGTGGTGGGTAGGTCCCCACCCTACTAGCGGTGGTGTACAACCCTCTCACGGCAGGGTACGGGGTACCCTAGCCTCCCAGGCTTTAAAATCCTTTAAAAAAAGTTTTCAAAAAAAAAATTACAATTTATTTATTTATTTTTTTGAAAAAAGACTAATGAATTTATTTTGCATGTAGGTAAAAAATATTTTTAAAACCTGATTTTTTTTTGTATCAATGGGAAAAAATATTAAAAACCAGAAAAAAAACCTTTGTACCTATGCACGTAAATCAAGACAAATAGGGCCTAGATCTATACGGATCTGTGTACCCTTAAAAAAAATTGCCTCTCATTGCAACTGCTCGGATTTGAGAAAAATTATAGGCGATCTAAGGGTTTTTAGGCATTGTGAACACGATGGCGGTGCCTGTTTTGCTCCAGAATGCACCAAAAAATTGCTCAAGGTCAGATCCCTCGAGGAACCCCGAACGTGCTCTGCAATGATTTTCTCTGAAATCTGAGAAGAGGCTGCATTTCAATGCTTTGATACCATGTTAGAAGCCAAGGTCAGACATGCTTACTTATTAATTAATTAAACTAATTATTACCTAAGCAAAACCTAAGTAAACTTAATAAAGTGTAATTAAATAATTAATTACACCAACAACATTTCCTTCCAAACACTTTGAAATAATTGACAGTAGGCATCCTTTCATACCAAAGCTCAAAGGGAGTCTTTATGTTGTTTTCTCTTTCTTGCACTCTATTAAGTATGCATAAATTAGTATGAATTGCTTCTATTGAGTAGAATTTTGGTATATTTTCTTCTTTCATCTTTATCCTTTCAACTTCTTGAGAATTCCTATTCTTTCTTTCAACCACTCCATTCTACTGAGGAGTCATAGGGGTAGATAAATTCCCCTTTATTCCATGATTCTTACAAAAGATATTGAACTCATTGGAGGTGAACTATCCACCTCTTTCATACCTTAAACATTTTATTTTCATATCCATTTCATTCTCAACCATAACTTTGAATGCTTTAAAATTATCTAGAGCTTCTATTTTTTTTTTTATAAAAGTAACCCATGTCATTTTAGAATAATTATCAATATAGCATGAAGTATATGTCACCTGAAAGACTTATTACTTTGGTAAGACCATAAATATATGTATGCACCAATACCAACATTTTGATAGAAGATTATTCTTTGACTTTGAAACTTCTTCTTTCTTTCTTCCCAACTTGATATTCCTTATAGACAACATTGATAGGCTTTGTAATCTTTGAAAAATATCTCACAACTTGAACTGAACTTATTCTCACTAGGATATCAAAATTTATATGACACATTCTTCTATGTCATAGCCAAATCTCATTGATATGAGTCATGAAAAAATAACCATCAACACCCTTGGGCTGATAGACATTTCCATCTATCCTTCCAGCAACAACCACAATTCTGGAGCCTTTTCTAATCTCACAACCATCATCTTGAAACATAATATTGTATTCCTTGCTACACATTTGTCCAACACTCAAGAGGTTATGTCTTGAAACCTTAACATAATGAACATCATCAATGTTATGCTTTCCATCAAAACTAATTGAACCTTTTCGACATATCTTACCAGATGTATCATCACCAAACCTAACAAGTCCATATTTTTTAAGTTTAAAAAACTTACTCTTGTCACTGGTCATATGATTAGAGCATCCACTATCAATAATCCAATAATCTTCTCTTGTCTAGCATGAAATTTAGATACCAAAGTTCCTTCAGTATTAGCACTTTCTTTCAAAGCATTTTCCTTTACTCATCTCTCAGAGTTAGCAAAATAAGTTTCATCTTTTAAAGCCATGAACAATAATTCACCATCCTCATCATCCCCATAATCAAATTCATCATCAGATATACTTGCATCTTCTCTAACATAATAACTTTTCTTAATCATTTTACCTTTTTTCTCCATATATTTATCATTGAAAGCTCTATTTGGACATCTTAAAGAATAATGAACTATCTTTCCACAACATAAACATTTAAAAGGAAACTCACCTCTATACTTACCAGTACCATTTTTCATTCTCCTTACAAATTTTGCTTCCACATCATTCCACAGTCTTCTATGATCTAATTCTTCTTCTTTAATTTCTCCACCAAGGCCTCTGATGTCGTTGACTTCATCCACCTTTTGTAAGTAGATTGGGATGTTGTCATCTTCATACATTTGCAAGGTCTCAAACATGATCTTCAAATTTTGCATCACAGCTTACTTAACCTTATCATCTCCTTCATAAATGCTTTCTAAATTTACCCAAATTTCTCTAGCAATTTTTAGATTCACAACTTTCACCAATTGAGAATTAACAAGACCATTAAGAGAGCATACATTTCTTTACCATTCTTTTCATAGGCCTTGATCTCATCATCAATATTTGGAATATTTTTAGGTATAGTATATCTAGTCGCAACAAGCTTTCAGATCTCAAATCCAAGAGAAACCAAAAAACCTTTCATCCTTTTTTTCCATAATGCATAAATATAATCCATCAAATAGAGGAACATATTTCTTGTGTACCATCCCATATCTACCTCAAGTGGTTAAGATTGATTCTAAGGAACCTTGATCTGATACCAATTCTTGAATGCACAAGACAACTGAGTGGGAGGGGGGTGAATTAGTTGTACCTTAAAACTTTAAAACACTCACAAACATTCAAATCCACATCAATTGAATTAACCATTAATCTATTAGAACGATTTAACATGAAAACTAGTAACATAAATAGAACCAAAACAACACCATACATAAAGAAACACCAAATTTACGTGGAAAACCTAAGAATGGAAGAACCATGGTGAGAATTAGCTCACAATATAAAGTAATATCGACACCGACTACAATAGGGCTCACTACCTAGAAGAAAGAAAGGCTCAATGCTAGAATAAAAAAGAACATATACACTAATAAAAATTGGAAAATAAATGACTAAGTGACTAAAACTTTTAGTCACAACAACTAAAAATGACTAAATTATACTATTTTTTTGCAACACAACTATAAATGACTAATTTGATTGTTAGGTAAAAACATAACTGAATAATTAGTAACACAAATAAAATTACTATTATAAAAAATACAAAATTACAAGTAAATATACAAAAACACACCACTTGTGTGCAACTTATTGCATAAAGGATAACCTGGTTAAATCAAGCCTAAAATTAAGGGGAAATTATAAGGTTTAAAATTTTCCCCATTATAATAACCAAAATATTTTTTTATCATGAAAATATCAAATACAAATATGATCATAAAGGTTGTGATAATATTAGATGTCAAACATGTGGGGTTTGTCGATTCCACTAGCTTTATGATATTAAAAAATGCATACATTTTCAATCTCTATTTTTATCACCAATGTAAACGTGGTAAGACTCATGATAAAAATATTTAAAATTTTAAGATTTATATATCGTTTATAACATATATAATAAAATTCATATTTTGAAGGTTTGTAGAGTGTTTGCAACATTATAAAATATACTTTGAATATAGTTATTGATTAACCTTTCATAAATACCTATAAGTGTTGTTTTATTCACTTCTTCAATGAGTTGTTGCACTAATAATCAAATGTAGGCTCGATCCATTATCGTTGCACTTGAGAAAGCTTGTGAGTTGGGTTTGTTGGTTTTTTTTACTGTAACCAGGTTGATCTTCTATTCTACCTATAGAATTTCCAATTCTAATCAAGGGCAGCTCGAAGGACCTAGACCAACTGACGAGGATTTTAACTAAAACCTCCTACACTTCGGGCTCTACAAGACCTGGGAGGGTGGTCCCCTTAATGTGTTTATAATATCTGCACCAAACTTATTAAAAATCATTAACAATAACAAATAATCTCATTTAATAGCTCAATAGAATAGGATAATACTTAATAGAATTGGCTTTTCATCAATAGTATCAACTACTTGGAGCATGAGATGATTACAAAAATACTTCAAAATTTAATATATTCATTGATTTGCAATTTATAGCAAGCTTTAAGCAAAGACAAGCAAATATAGAACCTCACAAACAAATACGATTTAGACTAGTGCCATATACCATTGGGGAGGTCGAATTCACAAGCATTTAAGGATAAGTGACAGATTTCAAACACATAGCATATAAGATCTCTGAAAATATATCCTTACAATACCACCCATTTATATCCTAGCCCAATACTTCTTATCAAATCCCTTCATAAACGTATCCACCTATAACTCCACTCAAGCATTTAAATTAATTCTTTGAATTAAAGTGAAAATGAGAATCATACACACCACAACAATGAGATGAATGCAATAACCCTTGATTATATTATTCAAGATTATGATATGCTTATACAAGAGAGAGACATGAGCTCGAAATGAATCATTCTAATTTAGATGCTAGTACTGTCATGAAAGATCAAACCATCATAAATTCAAAACCCTACTACAGAATGACACAAAAACCTAAATTGCATTTACACTAAATCAATAGGCTTTACAACTTGCTTTGCAACTATGCTTAGACTTGACCTAAAAATATCTAACTTCCTAGCCCGTATTTGTGGCCTTGAAATCCTTCTTATAGATAATGAAGGAGAAAACAAGCATCAGCCCAAAAATACACATGTCACCGATCAATTGGACCACTCAATGACACTTCACAAAAATGATTATAGTCACTGAGTCCCTGGAGAATCTTCTTGTTAATCCCACTCATCAGAGAATAGTTGTTGCATTGGCCAAACCTCAAAACCTACACCAAAAACCACCATTGAGACAAAACCAAAATTTGTTATAACCATAACTGTTGAGTTGTCAACCGTCAGCAGTCAACACTGTCCTACTCCTCCTCGGTTAAATATTTTTCCACTCATCTCTAATACTCTTCATCTGTTGGCCAATCAAAATTCACCACCTCATTCACCTTAGTATTGTAAGGTGTGTATTTCACCGCTACCTGATTGGCCTCTCTTTCAAAAGACTCCAAAAATGTGCTGGTGTTAATTATCTTATCCATGCTACTCACCAACAAATCATAGTCTGAATCATCACAAATCAACTTGATTTGTGCATTGATGACTTCATCCGCTCTACCCTGCCACTGTTACAGTGATTTAAAATTTCCTTGTCCATCAATTATATCTAGCAAAAATGTATCACTCCAATCATCAAAACTCTTTACCAGCTCCTTAATCTTCCTACTCAAATCATCAGGTAGGGCCTGGAAACATTTCAGTGATTTCACAAAAAATTGAGTAGGCCTCAAAGATTGGGGCCTGTTATCTGCATCAAATCTAGAGGCCTTATACATAATATCCATATCATTGGCCCTAGGGATCCACTTCTCAACCAAGGGAAAAACTATTTCCCGATCCCTATTAATATTTCTTATTTCATCCAAGAATAAAGAATATAAAGAATGTACTGATGGTGATATACCATCAACCTTCTCATTTATATGCCTCAAAATTGTATCAAAAACTTCATTCTATTTGGCAACTGCTCCCTCCTCACTTGCTTTTAAAGCAGCCTGTAATTTTGTGATCTTATTTAACATTTGCTTCTTAGTGGGATCCACATATTATTCAACCTATTCTTCAACTAGCCCTAATGTAGGACTGAGAGCAGGTGTCTGGATGAGGGATCCTGAAGTAGAAATAATTGGAGAAGTAAGGTGTACCAATCCTAATGTAGAAGGTAATGCCATGATACTAGGAGCACTGGAGGATTCTCCCACCTACCTATATTTCAACCTATCTACCTAAAACTACATCTCAATATTCCTTTGTTGCATCCTACTATACTCTCCAATTATGATTGTATATTTCTCCATCAAACTTTTCTTTTGAGCCACTTCCCTTTCAGCGGTCTTCTGGGCCAATTCGGCCACATTTACAGTCAAGCTTGTAGCTTTTGTGGTTGAATTTTTAGAATCTCTCTTGATTATTAACCCTCCCCTTAGGTTTGGGCTAATATCAGTCACATTTGGCTTTCTTCCTTGGGGTGCCAATGCCCAAATTTCCAGAGTTTCATATTCCTCACTAAAGGTAGAGTCATGCAGAGCTGCCTTAACCTCTTCCTCACTGTTCTGTATAGGATGCTTGGACTATAAAATAGAATTGAATGCTACTTCATCAACTATGTCCCATTCAAGAAAAATTAGGACACTAGCCTGAGTCACTAGTTTCCTTCCTTCCTCAGGAGTGATGCTTTTGAATTCTTCCATCAGTTCGGCCTTCACCTCATCATCATTCTCCTGCTCAGACCTATTAGGCCTTGATTCTCTCCTCCTCTTGCATATTTCTTGGTATTCTTCTAACTTCATCCTCCATACCAGATGCAAGAATACTAGAGTCTTCACAAATGCGTCATCATCCAAGAATGCCTTGTAGGCCTCCATTCTAGCATCTTGTACACATTGTCCTTTCACATCCATATCAAATAGCACAAACTATGTTGATCTAGGAGGGGAAGGAATACCAACCTACATGTCTTGATCTATAATAATTATCTCATCTATTAGAGTCTCTTGTGATTCCTCAACTCTCTGCCTCTTAGGGCTTGGCTCTGATGGTAGTAATGCAGGATCACTCTTCGGTGGTGAATCCAAATCAATAATTTTTATCTCTCCAGGTGCTCTGATCTTTGGACTTGGCTGTGATGATGTCTTCATTCTCTGTTTTCCTTTCTTATCCCCCTCCTCCTCATTGCTACTTTCATTCCTCTTTCTCTTGTAAAGAGGCCAATTCACTGAGGGTTGATAAGTTGGCCTCGTTTCTTTAGGCCTCACCTCTGGTCTTTGTATTCCAAAATCTAATTCCAAATTGACCCTCTTGGTCATCAAGGTTCCCATGATCTCTTTGAAATTGTCCATCAAGAATTCAATTATCTTGTGGAGTGGAGTGAACTCCATTAATGGATCATATTTTGGATCCATTTTATGCACCATGGCCAACAACTTCTCATATGCAATCCACTTTTCCTTATTCAATTCCTGTCTATTTAAATCAAATTCATTCCTGATTAGGTCCTCAGGAAAATTGAACTCATGTACAAACCTGCCACCTTTAATTTTTTGCCTAAAAAAGGAAAAGAAACCCTCAAGGTCATGCTACCTCCTAGGACCACTCAAATGAAATTCATCAAAATATCTTCCAAAGTGGACCCATCCTCCCTTA
The DNA here is from genome assembly GCA_007115665.2 of Sequoiadendron giganteum. NCBI lineage: Eukaryota > Viridiplantae > Streptophyta > Pinopsida > Cupressales > Cupressaceae > Sequoiadendron > Sequoiadendron giganteum. The sequence goes on along the minus strand of CM021106.1, from coordinate 363,754,668 downwards.
GAAAAAACAAAATCAGATATAACAGTGTAGTTAGGGAACAAAGTTCCCTTTCCCCTCCCTGTCAGGTTGTCCTCCTGAATACAACCTATTTTCCACATGACCTCGGCAAACCCCATTCTTGATGGTACATTAAATTGGAGGATATGTGGGGCTCTCTGGAAACCATATACTCTTAGAAAAGTTCTTACAAGGTACAAGATGATGTCACCCCAATTGTGGAAAATTTTTAAATCAAGCTTCCTCACCCTTGGTCTGAGGAAGTCATGTAGGTCTTCATGGACTCTAGGCACATTCACTACCAACTGATCCCTGATTCTGGAGGCAAAGCAATTGTCAAATTGCACAAAACTAGCACCTCCCCTGTTATATGATAAATCAGCACTCCAAACTTGTACTAGTAATCTTTCTCCATTTACATCTTGCCTCAACTCCATCTTCTCTGAGAAGAAGTCAGAATTCTTATACAAGAACATGTGCATTAACAGGGAATACCAAAAGAAAGGAGTGCCAGTATCCCCCACCTGCAACTTAAGCAATCCCTCATGTACCTTTTTTGCCAGAAAAGATGCAAAGTCATACACCACAGAGAAATTGGGATGCTGAATTTGGGCCCCCATGAACATGTATGCAATTTCCATTACAGTATTAGGGCTGAATCCCAAAATAAGGCATAGTGAATAAAATGTAGCCAAAAAGTGATTGGAAAAGCAACTCAGCCTGAAAGGATTCTGGTCACTTGGGCTGATATGAATTGTTGAATTACCCACCCTAGCCAGATGAGGAGGAAGCAACTTCATTCTGAAAAGATGCTTCGATCTTGCATACTCCTGCTTCATCTCCTCAAGATTAATTAGAACCAAAAATGAGTTAGGTTCAATCAAATAAAACACATGTTGAATTTCATTTGCACTTATACTCAGCAAAATCCCACCATAATTATCCCTTATTACTCTTGTAATAGGGTCATATCATGTTGCCACCGCTTTGAGTAGGTCCACATCAGGGAACACATTTTGCACTGCAAGCTTCCCTAGGTCATATCTCCAGCCATTAGAAAAGGGGTGAGGTAGTTTTCATTTTCCATACCACAGCCTAACCATTTCCAAACCAGTCATAGGAACTCTAGCATCTGCAATGTTATAACTATTGCACACTAGTCCTTCGCCTAGGGCTCTTCCACTCATCAAAACTAAACCCCTCTTCCTATCATTTTTTGATAATGGGAGTTGATCCAAAAAAATTTCATACAAATTTCTCTGTAAATAATCAATATGGCCGGAGTGTTGCTTTGGTGGTGTCATCTCAAATAAACTAGGCCTTCTTTAAATAATTCAAATTCTTGAACAAACTAGGGCTACCCAAAAAATGAAATTACAGCTAAACCTTGCAATTTCCCACAATTCAACTGAACCGGTAACCCTACGAAAACAATAAACAAACCCCTCTAACAAGCACACTAAAATTTTCTTCACGAAATCACACTCAAACTAACCAAGCAATACAAAAAACAACTCACAGATTTTGCGCCTTGTAGAAGACCAAACTCCTGCTTTGATTACTCGAAACTTTGTCTCTGGATTTGAAACTACTTCGCCAAGGTTCTTGAATGCTTTGTAGTAAAATATAATGAAGGAAAATACTTTATGTCGATCTAAATGAGCCAGTAAATGTCTCATCCACCATTAAAGCTCACTTGCATGTCATGCCAACAGCTCCAATCGCATTTGATGCGAATTTAAATTTTGACCGTCAATCCTTTACCTTCGTCAGATCATCGAACAACCACCTTCAAAAGGGTTGATGTAATCTCCACCTTAGCATCGAGGGCCCACCACAGTATGCATTGCCAAAGGAGTACATGTGGCCCCTGCCCATGATGTTGCAATCACTAAACATCCTGCATCTTTGGATCATGCAATGGTGGGTAACAGTTGATCCCCACCATTGGCCATCATGTTCATTCACAGGAATCACCAGTACTAAACATAACCATTGAGAAAATTTTCATCAAGATTATAACACCACCGTCGATCTTGAGCACGTGCATCTCGCAGCTATTTTAGTAACCCACTATATAATGTATTAAAACCTAACATATAATTTAAAACACTTTGTTAATCTTCTTCAGCGTCAGAAGTTGAGACACATGGCACCCGCCCATGATATCGTAATCAGTTGAAACTGAGCAGTGAGGCCATTACAATGTCGTGGGGAATGCTCAGGATCAACCGTTGGATGATCGATGATCATTAAAAAAAGTTCCCTGCAAAATATAAAACAAATATTAAAGGGACAAGGGTACATCGCCTAGGTCAATAAAAAACGATGGAATAATGTTGTTCATAAAACACGGGGCACAGGCCAACCTAAACTTAGGAGATAATAAAGTTAGGCAAATATTTAACAATGTTTATTAAAAGGGGCCCTACCTAGATGAGTCAATGGGACATAAGTCATTTTCAAACCTCCTTCAAAAAGGTAACGGCGGAATAGATCCTACCCAAGGTATTAGATAGAACATTAGGATTTGTATGAAGGAAAAAATTAAAACCCCCAACATTAGGTTTCTTCTTAATAGTATGATAGACCAGTACAAAGGCAAAATAATAATGGAACTCAAAGAACAACATTTGAAACTCCATTAGGGTTGGAAGAATATTATTTGTAAAATGAATTCGATGATCCTTGTTTCTCTTTTGAACAAAGAGAAGTTGCATGAGCCTTTTTGGCATTTGGTATCTCTTGCTAAGTAGATTTTGTTGAAATTCCCAAGACAACTAAGAGGGGGGGTGAATCATTTGTATCAATTCACTTTACTTCTAACTTTAATCAATTCCACCTTTAATTCAGTCTGTTATTAAGTGTAAAAATGAAATGCAAATAATAGAAAGAAAAAACCAAAGACATCAGATTTATGTGGAAAACCCAATGAGGGAAAAACTAGAGTGAGGATTAGCTCACAATATAGTATTAATGCAATATTGGATACAAAGGCTCACTGCCCAAATACAAAGGCTCATTTCCAACAAAGGAATCGCTATCCAGAAGGAGGCTCACTACCTACAAAAAAAAATATAAATGAAGATCCACCACAAAGGTTCCACACATTCACAACTTGATCAAAAAAATGTAGACACCATCATCTCACTGCTTTCAGGAATCTAACAAATTAAAGTAATATTGTTGCCTCAATTCACTCTTGCACTCTCTAATTTTTGCACCTATTTAAACACTTCACTTGATTTCCCAATTCGTGGATGGATGGATATTGAATTCGCAACTTGATTTTCTTTTATACCATCTTCAACCCTAGAAACATTCTCCAAGGTCAGTTATACCATTTTCAATTTACAAATTCAAATTAGGTCAGCTACTCAACATTCCCACAGTGGATAAGAATGAGAGAGGACCAATTAAATATTTAATTTAGGACCCAAAAAACATCTTGGATCGATCACATGCTTCCTTAATTTTATGTCAAATCTTAATGTAATGTGTAGACACTAGGTCGGCCAAACCTAATGAAAACATCAATGATATTTGAAGTGTGTGCATCTCCAGCAAGATGATCACACATGGATCACTCAACATGCTTCACCAGATATTTTACCATCTCTAAGAATACCTCAAGTACATCCACAAAAACAACAACAAATTTCATTCACATAAAACTCTTCAACAGTTCAACTAGACCAACCAACAACACACAGGAGCTCTGGAGCAAGTCTTCTAGAGTGCCAAATCACAAGCACATTTTTCAAATCAGAAAACCAATGAAGAAAAATCATTTCCCAAATCTGCAAGATCTAAAACCAAAAACCACAAGACTGCAGAGCCAAAATAGTTCTCCCAGTGCACAAACAAATAGTTCTACCAAACCAGTTGACATACTGGTGAACGCATCTTTCACTCTCCATCAAACCAAAAGCTAAAACTCAGGATATATTATTCATTGAATCTCATGAACACAAATAAAAATACACACATGCATAGGATCAACATAGAAGAAATGCAGAGCACAATACCAGAGCACACTCAAAACACACACTTCAACACTGCCATCATTATTTCTTAAATTCTCTCAAAAGCACTTGGAAAAAACACAACTACAAATTTATAAATATAGCTTCATGTACTCTAAGCACTTCTAAAGTATCTCAACTATACAAGTACCATCTAAAATCAACCTGAACTATGTTGACATTAATGACAACATTATTGACAACACCACCAAACACATCCATACTTGCAACAAAATCTCTATCTCACCTCAAATTTTGATTCCATTTTCTTTGTTCATGTGCATAGAGAAAAGAATTTTGATGTAAATTTATTAGCTAAATGGGCCTTTGATGTTGATTGCGACTAGAATTTCATTTATAAACCTAGGAAACTTCTTTAGCTCATTCATAATGATTGGGCTTAACTCTTCTTGTAGTTCTTGAAGAATGTGAGTTTTGTTTGGATCACTAATTCTTTTAGTTCTTAGTGATGGTGGAATAATGGAAATTCCCTTTGGATTTTTCTTCTTTTGATGTTATTAATGCCTATTGATTTTTGGAAATCTTTATGTTGTAATTTGTTTTAAATTCCCTTATAATATGATTTTATTTTTACCTAAAAATAGTTTATAAGTAGTTAAATCATAATTTTTTTCATATTGATTGAAAATTTGATATCACTATTAGAAACCTAATTCTTGTCCCTTTTCTTCACACACAAAATTATCAAATTATTAAATTTTATATTGATTGAAGTTTTGAGATCACAATTAAAGACCTTATTTCCATAAATTAAAAAATTTGAACACATTATCTTGAAAATAATAACAACTTACCACTACACAACACTTACCTACACTCTAAATAATATTTTTAAACATCCTCTAATTATGTATAAAGGGTTGGACCATGATCCTTTGTTCCTGCCCTATTGAGCAATCACGTTTTTGTTGGCAAAGCAAGGATAGACAACTGAGAGGGGGGGTGAATCATTCGTTGCAGAATTTAAAACTTATCTTACTTTCATTTCAGATTTGATAATTAATAGTGAAATAAAGAATCAACAACACATCACAAACACACAACACCAATATTTTTGCGTGGAAACCTTGTTAGGGGAAAAACCATGGTGGAGGTTATTCCACAATTATACCTTGTTAAAAGTATAATAGAAAATGAATAACGAATGCACATGCATTCGGACACACTGCTTAGAGCTCACTACTCAAAAGGGAAGACTCATTGCCTTACATAAAATAATCAAATTAAATCCATATAATGAGGTTGAACTAAGAAATTAGCTTTTTCAAAAGCCTGATGACAGTTTCGGTTAGGCATAGAAATACTTCTTCACACTTCGCTCAAACTTCTTCACACTCTTCTCTGCACTCGAATGATTTGATCTTTCTTCACACATATCTTGCACACACTTCACATACATTCATCGAGCATACATAAAAATGAGGAAACAATTGCTCTTATATATCTTTTACACAAATTTAAATCAACAACTTTGTTGACCACAAATAAGGAATAAATAAATTACAAACTATCGGCCCAATTCATGAACAAATCTCAATGTGTACCAACCTAAGTCAGTCACAACATAATGAAGACCTAAATCAAAATCCTCAAACATTCCAAGCATTCAAAAATTAATCCACAAGGATCCACAATGTAACACCCATTTGTTTTTCTCTTATGTTTAGATTACGATGCTTTGTTATTTTGATCGCTATTTATAGAGCGATGAGGGTTATATGTTATGATGTGATGTTACTCTATTTCGATGTTATCATGTTAACATGCCTTTGATTAGCATAATGATTATTTGGAATAACATTTTTATTTGAACATGAGTAGATTATATATGTTAGAATTGTTAGTTTCGTGATAGTGTATTGATGAAGGAGATAAAATTGCATCACTCACTTGCAAGCGCCCTACGACTCCATGATTTACTCTTCATGGTGTGTTCTATTATGATGTTTATATACATGTTCTATGTATGCCTTGTTTATAGGTTTTCAAATACAGGACATCGACTCCACCTGGTTTCACAGGTTTGAGCGTGTCGACCCAATGGTAATTTTGATTGGGAGATAGTAACTAGGATTCTTGTGTCAAGCCTTTACCATAGTCTCAGTGTGTCGTCGGGTCTAGTCGGTCTTGTTTGTAAAATTTGCTTAATTTGGCTTTGAATTATTATGTTGAAAAGTTTAAAAAGGGAATTTAATGAATTTAATTATTTAAAGTTGATTATTAAATTAATCTTATTTTAATGTTAGAAGTGGTAAATTAATTAATTAATTTATTTATTTTAATTGGTAAATAGTATAATCTTAGGATTAAATTATTTATTAATTAATTAAGTTAAATTTGAAAGGGGAAATATTTTGTAATTATTAAATATTTTAAATTTTAAATTTCTAGAGGATTTTATGCAAAATGGGTTGTTGGAGATATTTTGTGATTTTTAACATGTTAGAGGAATTAATGAGTTTGTTGGAAATTTATTCATGGGGAGAAGATTGTGGCATTGACGGAAAGCTTCTTCATGGTAGAAGAAGGGGGATATTTTTGCGTGTTGGGAAATTTATTAAAAAATAGTCTTTCTGTGATTTGCTTGTCTTCTAGAAAATATTTGAAGAATTGTTGTAGAAATATATTTTATGTTCTTGAAATTTTAGAAAAAGTTGTTCTCGGGAATTGTTGTTGTGTTCGAGAAATTGTAATATTCTGAAGGAAGCTATTGTCTATCTGGGAAAATTGCTTTAATCTATGGAGGAGTTATTGCTTCAGATTTACAAATTCACAGGCATTGGACTACAAGTTCATTCTTTAAATTTTGTTAAGTTTTGAATTGAAAAGATTCTAGTTTAGATCTTCTCTGTAAAAGATTGTCTGTGCAAAATTTTAAGTTTGAGTTTTATATTTAAAAATAAAATTGTATGTCGTAAATAAATTTCTCTATAGAATAATTTCCTCTATAGAATCATTTCATAGATTGAAATTCTCTGTGGAAATTTTTAAAAAAAATTATAAACTGGTATTATAGTGAATTTAGGGGAACCCAAAAGAAAAAACTTAGGGATTTGGAAAGAAAACCTCTCTCTGAAAGAAAATTTATTTTGTGTAGAAATTTTTTCATGTAGCTTTGTTTTTATCGAGAAATTTCTTGTGAAATTAATTTGTGAGAAATTGTTTTGTTCTTCTTAAGATTCTTGTCTGGGAAAAGTTAAACCTCTGTAATTTGGTTGAAAAATTTCACCCGTAGAATTTTCTTTGTGAAATTTGGTTTTCCATGGTGTTTGTAAAATTTTACCTGTAGATGGCTTTTTGTGAAAATTTGTTGCCTGAATAAAAATATTATATTTGCTAGGTTAACATATACATAAATATATACATATTTAAATATATATTCTGAAAGATATATATATATACATATACATATGTAGATATATTTTATATATAAATATTATGTTTTTTTTTATTCATTTAAATTTCCTGAAGAAAAGATCCGTACACGTCTCGTGAAGTGAGCACGGGTTTAATTTTAATAAGTGTTTGTATTAGTATTGGGGGGAACGCATGACTGCCCCACCACTTGCATCCCATGTGGGTGGCGGTGAGGAGGCAGACATCGTTGCCTCCCACCACAACCCCTTTAAATACAATGGGCTGCGACCATAAGTTTGGGGAGGCTCGACTGTAATACGGCTGGCCCCTCACGAAATTTACAGTGAACCTTTCTTTATTTAGATTCGTCCACCTGTGATGATATAAAATGTGACTCGGTTATATTTTATAATGTAAGCTTTATATATATAATATATATATATGCAATGTTTGTTTATCGTGGTTTTTTGTTAAATAATGTTTTATCTTGTAAAATACTTTTATATATATTTAATATATATATTTTGGCATATATATAATCATATATTTATATATATGATTATGAATATATTCAATGTATACATATTTAAATATATATTTAATGATTTTAAATATATTTCTTTTAGATTTGGTGCATGCAAAAGAACGCCAACTAGAGGTTATCTAAATAAATGTTAGTTAAGGGAAATGGTATTTCTTTTTATTTATTAAAATGTAATTGGGAAATTTAGTTGCACAATCAGATCTAATTTTCGTTTTTCCTATAGATGGAAATATGTTTTAATATAAAATTTGTTGAAGAATTGAATTAAATATTAGATTTTTAAATCCTCTATTGTATTTGGCTAAAATTAGAGTATTGTGAGCAAGGAAATATTGTATTTTATTGAAGGGAATTGGTTTTAGGAAATTTGGAAGGTAGATGTATTTCTTGTTTTAATTGTCTTTAGATTGTGATTTATTTTGTAGTTTGATGGGGAAATTACAATTTATATTACTGTATTTCACTGCATGATATTGGATTTAGGAGATCCAAATAGTAGATTTAATTCTTCTCTTGATTGACTTTGTATTTTATTTCTTCTAGTTACGTTTTGGGGAGAAATCGGTTAAAGTGTTAGTCAATAATTTGTAAGTCTTCCAGAAGGATCTTTACATTTTGGGGGTTGTTGTATTGTAGTGTCAGCCTATTTTAATACCCTTGGGTAGTGCATTTTCCGATATCAGTGAACATACGGTTATCATGAAACGGGGAATTGTTGCCTCCTTTGTATGGAGTGGATTTTTTTATTTGTTCCCTCCTAAGTTTGGAGTGGTTTTGTTCCACATGTTGAATGTAGGAGAGTGATTCTTGATGGGGGTCAGTGTCTGGGAAGATCTGTTAGGTAACCCATGCACCTTTGTGGTGACACTTCTCCTAGGTCACTTGTATGTATGGTTCACTAGTGTAACTAGTTATTTAACTCTGGTAGCGTTGTAACCTATGAGTTAGTGTTGTACTTGTGTTTGTTTAGTTTAGTTTTGTGTCAGCCTATGTCTAGGGGTAGTAGGGTTGGTCTTGAATCCTTGTTACTATCTCCTAGCATGGGGGGTGGGCATTCAGGTACCACTTGGTTGGGAGGAATGTGCACCCTACACTATTGGGTCCCCTTTATCTTCAGTTCATGATGGCATGATTTCCAGTGGAGAGATCATGATTCTTGTTTGTTATTTCATGATTTTTTATTGTTATAGATGACTTGTATTTTACTACCCCTCAGTTGTATCGAGGAGGTCTCATGTATTATGTAACACATTTGTATGAACTACCTCATTCTAGAAATGAGAGATGTAAACCTTATTGGATGTATTAATGTTATATTGAAGCTTGATGTATATATTTTATTTATGTGATGTAATTTCTATGTTTGAATGTATGTACTTTAATTTTTGTTTAGTAATTAATTAAATGCTTCATTTGAGTATTGTATATGTTATGGATTTAGATGTAACCTTTGTCTCGTTCCTTAGAGGTTTTTGCATTAGATAGTGCACCTTTCATTTTAATATTGCACTTAATAAAAAAAAATTGTACACTCTTGTAGTTGTTGCAACTTCCTCTAGGGTTATGTGGCAAGGCATTACATGCAACATGCTACCACCATCATGTCATCCAAGAACATGAAAACTTGAACACACAAAGGAAAAATATTTCATCACAAACACATCGATCAATGCAGACGTACCACAATGATAGATAATGATCTAGAAACATCACTGAACATCTCAGGAGCATACACAACAACTCAATTTACCAGAATTGCATTCTCTTCTTCTAGAAACACATACTACAGTAACTGAATAACTTTAGAAACTCATAACTTTCTCCAATATTTATGTGCACCTCTAAAAAATTTGGAGAACATAGTAGATAAGCTCAACAACAAACCCTTTAATACGTGACTTCTGAATACTAACTTACTGAACTTCCCACCCCTCTGATTTTCACAGCTTCATAGACTTCCTGCAACATATTTATTATAATTTTCTCAATCTCCTCGACATATACAAAATTTAGGACATTAATTATAATAGTGTTGACATTAATGACAACCACAACATCAAAAAATCTCCCCCTTTGGCATTGATGACAACACATGATGTGAAAAATACCGTCAACACAAATAGCTCTTCTCCAATAGTCTTCTTATTCTCATACTATTCTTCTCCTCCTTGCATTATTCTTCTCTCATGACTCTTCTCCCCCTTTCTTCCTCAAGGGTTTTTCGCATTACTCTTCTTCCCCTTTGACATCAATGGAAAAGGTATACAAGCTCTGAACCACATATCTGAATCATATGACTACTCCCCTTGAGTAGCAGCCACCATAACCTCAATCTGAAACAAGATCTAACTGTAAGTGCATGGATTGATGCAAAGACTTGCATCTTAGTTTAGATTAGGAGGGGAAATCACCCCTAACTTCCCTCTAAGATACTCAAAATTATCCTTAGGCAATAGTTTGGTAAAGATGTTTGAAATTCGTTCCTTAGTAGGCACATACTCCAGTCTGACTTCTTTATCACTCACTTTGTCTCTCAAGAAGTTATACTTGATAGATATATGTTTTGTCTTTGAATGTAGCACCAGATTATTAGAAATGTTTATGGCCCTTGAATTATCATAGAATATAGAAATAGGCTCATCATACTCAACTCTGATTTCTCTCAACATCTGCTTCAGCCACAATACTTGAATACATTTTTTTGCAAAAACAATATATTTTGCCTCAGTAGTAGGTAAGGAAATGGAATTATTCTTTTTGCTTAGCCAAGATACCAACTTCTTCCCAAAGAAGAATGCATCGCCACTGGTACTCTTCCTGTCATCCACATCTCTTTCCCAATTTTCATTTGTAAAGGCATTCAAAGTAAGATCATCATATTTTGGATACCATAAGCCAAAGTCAATGATTCCTTTCAAGTATCTGAAATTATCTTTACTACAGTCACATGTGATTCCTTTAGATCAGCTTGATATCTAGCAACCATGCTTACAACATTCATGATGTTTGGTCTGGTCTGAGTCAAATAAATCAATCCACCGATTATTGACCTATATCTTGTTTGATTAGCCTTAGCAGATTCATCATTTTGTGTTAACTTACATCCAATTACCATGGGTGTACCTATAGGCTTTGAATATTCCATGCCAAACATTTTCAGTAGCTCTCTTACATATTTGGACTAAGATATAAATATTCCATCATCTAACTGAGTAATTTGCAATCCCAAAAATAATTTCAGCTCTCCTATCATTGACATCTCAAATTCACTTTTCATTTCATCAACAAACTTCAAGCATAATTCATAATCACCTTCACAAATAATGTCGTCAACAAAGACTTCAATAATCAACTCTTTATCCTGATCCACCTTGAAATACAGATTGTTGTCAGCAATACTTTTATTGAATCCAAGCTTCAATAAGTATTTTTCCAGTCTAGCATACCAATCTCTAGTGGCTTTTTTGAGTCCATACAATGATTTCTTCAACTGAAACACCATCTCTTTTTCATCAATCAATTGAAATCCATCTGATTTCTCAACATAAACTTCTTCTTCTAACTCACCATTCAAAAATGTTGAATTTACATCCATTTGATAGACCTTGTAGTTCTTGAAAGTAGCATAAGCAATCAATAATCTTATAGCTTCAATTCTAGAAATAGGGGCAAAGGTTTCTTCAAAATCAATACCTTTCATCTGCGATTACCCTTTACATACCAGTCTTACTTTATTCTTGATCACTTCACCTTGTTCATTCAACTTATTTTGAAAGACCCATTTGGTTCCAATCACATTCTTATCCTGAGGTCTGGGACCAAGAATCCATGTATCATTTTTCTCTATCTGCATCATGTCCTCCTTCATTGCTTCCATCCAATATTGATCTTTACATGCTTCATTGAAATTGCTAGGTTTAGTCTTGGAAATCTAACAATATTCTTCTACAATTCTTCTTCTAGTCTGCACACCTTTTTTCTTGTCTCCTATAATCTGATATTCAGAATGATTTAGCTTTACATACCTTGGAACTTTAGGATTTTCAGGAACTTCTTGTTCTTTTGTTCTTTCTTCTGCACTTCCACTAGCTTCACCTTCTAAATTTTTTTGATTCACCGTAACAATTTGAACTTGACTCTATGTCCAAGAATTCTCTCCTTTATCAGTACTATCATGTTGGTCATCTAAATCCTATCCACAGTACTTGGATGATCTTTCAATATCCTCATCAACCCTGACATTTTCACTTTCAACCATCTTCTTCAATCTTCTATTGTAGCACCAGTAGGATTTTCTCTTAGTAGAGTAACCCAGAAAGATTCCTTCATCACTTCTAGCATCAAACTTTCCAATATCTTCATCTCTCTTGATATAACATCTACTTCCAAAGATTTTGAAATATTTCACAGTAGGCTTATAACCAAAACATATCTCAAAAGGAGTCTTACCAAAATTACCATTGACATTTACTTGGTTGATACTATATACAGTAGTGCTTACAGCTTCTCTCCAGTAGATATGAGGAAAATTACCTTCCAACATCATAGTTCTAGCAACATCTAGAATTTTTTTGTTCTTTCTCTCAACAACTCCATTCTATTGAGGAGTCTGAGGAGCAGATAATTGTCTTCTAATTTAATGATCTTCATAGAATGAATTGAACTCCCGAGAAATGAATTCACCACCTCTGTCTGATCTCAAGCATTTGGTCTTCAAATTTGTCTCATTCTCAAACATAGCTTTGAAAATTTTGAACTTCTCTAATGCCTCATGTTTTTCTCTCAAGAAAGCAACCCATATCATCCTAGAATAATCATCAATAAGTAGCATACAATACCTTTCTCCTTGTAGACTTTTGATTGTAGAGGGACCACATAGATCAATATGCACCAACTCCAATACTCCATTAGAATGATTTTGTTTACTCCAAAAATAAATTTTAGTCTGCTATCCCATCTAACATTCCCTACATATAGTGTTAGTAGGCTTCACTAACTTAGGTAGATCTCTGACTGCTTGTGTGGAGCTTACTTTGAAAATGTTATCAAAATTCACATGACACAACCTCCTATGCCATAACCAGCTTACATCAACTTGAGAAATTAGACAACTTTCACTAGCAACACTTAAGTGAAAAAAATTACATCTTATCTTTGTACCTGAAGCAATTACAGTTCTAGAGCTTCCCAATATCCTGCATTTTCCATCCTTGAACTGAAGATTGTATCCCTTGTCAACCATCTATCCAACACTCAACAGATTATGCTTCAATCCTTCAACATATATAACATCATTAATATTATATTTACCACCAAGATAAATAGTGTATCTACCACAAATCACACCAACATTGTTATCTCCAAACCTTACAACACCACTGTCATATTCCAAGCTTATGAACTTGATTTTTTCACTAGTCATATGATGTGAGCATCCACTGTCAATCACCCACTCATCCTTTTCATCAATTCTGGCTGCAAAAGCTTTCTCAATATTATTATTACTAGCAGATTTTGTGGACACTGAACCATTTTCCTTGATAGCAATGAATACCCATCCTTCTTCATTTCCAGTTTCTTTATCAGATTCATCATTAGTAACACCTTCTTTAGCATAATAACATTTCTTTTGAAATATAGACTTGTCAAGTTTGTACTTAGAAACTCTTTTAGGACACCTTGATGCAAAATGACCTATCTTACTGCAAATGAAACATTTAATGGGTAGTTTTCCTTGATACTTACGTTGTCCTTTGGCTTCTCTTTTCATAATCATTTCTTTCAGCTCTCTTCTAGCTCTCTTTCTTCATCTTCAATTAGTTTCATTTCATCTTCATACTTGAATATCTGCCCTAAAATTTCTCCTAGATCATATCTTTGTTGGCTTTTTTCGGATACAGTAGCTTTGAATGCAAATTTTGTTTTAGGAGTAGATTCACCAAATTCACTCAGCTCAAAGGCAACAAGCTTACCAATCAGCATATCTTTTCTCACATTTTTTACTGTCTCGAGTTCTTCAATAACATGAGCTTTTTTTTGTAAGAAGTAGGCACAGATCTGGGTATCTTAGCCACAATCTCATCTTCTTCTAAGGTTTCACCGACACATCTAATACCCATCACTAATTCATTTACTTTTTGCATGAAAGAAAAGATGTTTTCATCTACACTCATCTTCATGTTCTCCCACTTTCCTTTCAGACTTTGTATCTTAGCAAATTTCACTTTTGCATCTCCTTCATACAATGTTTCCAACTTCTTCCAGATCTCATGTGTTGTTTTCAAACCTATCACATTTGTCATCTTTGAATATATCAAAGCACTCAATAATGCTTTTATAGCCCTGATATTAATTTCAGCTTCTTTGATCTCATCAGGAGTAGAGGGATCATTCTAAGGAATAATATATTTGTTCTTTGTAATCTTCCAGAAAGGTTCACCAATGTACTTCAAATGACACTCCATTCTGACTTTCCACATAGAGTAATTTGTACCATCGAATCTAGGACTATCCTTCTTGTATGATGCCATATCGGATCACCTCAAGTTGTTAGACTTCTTCAGAGGAACCTGATCTGATACCAATTGTTGGCAAAACAAGGATAGACAATTGAGAGGGGCAGTGAATCTATTGTGCAGAATTTTAAACTTATCTTACTTTATCAACCTTTAATTTTAGATCTGATAATTAATAGTGAAAGAAAGAATCAAGAACACATCATAAACACACAACACCAAGATTTTTGTGGTGGAAACCTTGTTAGGGGAAAAACCATGGTGGAGATTAATCCAAAATTATACCTTGTTAAAAGTATAATAGAAAATGAATAAGGAATGCACATGCATTCAGGCACACTGCCTAGAGCTCACTGCTCAGAAGGGAAGGCTCGCTATCTTACATAAAATAATCACATTAAATCGATTTGATGAGGTTGAACTAAGAAATTAGCTTCTTCAAAAGCCTAATGATAGTTTCAGTTAGGCACATAAATATTTCTTCACACTTTGGTCAAACTTCTTCACACTATGCTCTACACTCGAATGATCTGATCTTTATTTGCAAATACCTTGCACACACTTCACATAAACTCACTGAGCATACATAAAAATGAGTAAACAATCTCTCTTATACATTTGCTACATGAATTTACATCAACAACTCTATCAGTCACAAATAAGGAATAAATAAATTATAAATTGTTGGCCCAATTCATGAACAAATCTCAATGGGTACCAACCTAAGTTGGTCACAACATAAAGAAGACCTAAATCAACATCCTCAAACATGCCAAGCATTCAAAAAATAATCCACAACAGGCTACCACCATCATGTCAGCCAAGAACATGAAAACTCGAACACACAAAGGAAAAATATTTGATCATGAACACATCGATCAACGCAAACGTACCACAATGATAAAGCATGATCTATAAAAATCACTGAACATCTCAAGAGCGTACACAACAACTCTATTTACTAGAATTGTATTCTCTTCTTCCTAAAAAACCTACTACAGTAACAAAGCTATTGTCTTCATCTTTTGGTCAGGAGCCCTCCTCTCACCATCTCCAAACTGGCTTATGCTCTAGTTGAAAACTCGGTTCTCCATGCTCCCATTCTAGCAGTAGTGCGGGTGACACTTATCCACCCAGGCACCATTCTCGAATTCCCACTATGGGATGTGATCTGCCTTCTGTTGGTTGACGACTGCTTCCACCTTCTTTCATGGATCACCATTCTCTGCCATGCCGCCCCATCGACTCCTCTTCTCCTCTACATTTTTTCACCCCTACTCGCCAACTTGTGCCATTATTTTTTACCATATTCATATACTTATCTATAATATTATAATTATATACATTAAAATTTAAAAATGCTATAATTATAATAATACATTAATAATTTTAATAAATTTAATTTATATAAAAAAATGTGAATCACACAGATATTATTTATTATATTTTATAATATTAATATTTATTTATTTTTAAGAAAATTGGACAAGCCACAATAATATATTAAATATAAAGTAATTACATAAGTCCTGGTTCAAAGGGCATACAAGCAGGAAATAACTAGGAAGAAAACCTTTGATTATAGCTCGTTTGATACATACGAATAATTCAATAAAGAACAATTATAAAATTATCCCATATATGAGATGAAGGTACAAAGATCCAAAATTTGGTTACAGTGTCACCACCTTAGAACTACTAAGGACTCGAATAGAACTGAAGCCTGAGACGTATTTACCAGATTGGAGAAAAATTCTACCAAAAAACAAAACATAGTTTAAACTTCCTCCTTTCCTGCTATTCCTCCATGCGTTCTGCACAGGTTGATGACTGGTCATGCACTACATCATCCTCAAAATGTAGCTAGGGCAAGTGTGGATGGACCAATTCCTTTGCAAGAAAATCAAGCCCCACATAAGGGACTTCATCATCAGCATGAGCCACTAGATCCCTACCCACCAAGGACCCTTGAAGCAAGGAGGTGGTGTGTTGTGCATTGACCTCATCTAGAGATGATTTTCTCTAAATCCCTCAATGATTGAAGCAAATCCATAATATTTGAAAGAAAAATAGAGAGAACCTGAGAAGGAAACAAAGCCATATGAGCTCTCGGGCGAATGATTTCCTTACC